>CM048044.1:3525907-3560907 GCA_026259375.1 Verasper variegatus | reverse complement strand
CTCCTCTCTCTCTCTCTCGCTCGCCTACCCTTGCCTCCTCGCTCGCTCCGCCATCTCTGCTCTCCTCGCCTCTTCACCTCGCATCGCCTCTCCCTCTCCTCCTCTCCTCCGTCTCTCCCTCCCTCTCTGGCTCTCTCTCATCTCTCTCGCGGCTCTCTCTCTCTCTAGCCTCCTCTTCGCTGGCTCTCTCTCTCCTCTTCCTATGCGCTCCTCTCTCTCTCTCAATCCTCCTCTCCCTCCTCCCTTGCACTCTCTCTCTCTCCTCTGCTCTCTCTCATTCCCCTCTCTCTTCTCCTCCCCTCTCTCTCTCTCTCTCTCTCTCTCCCTCCCTCTCTCTCCCTCTCTCTCTCCCTCCCTCTCTCTCTCTCTCCCTCTCCCTCTCTCTCTCTCCACCCCCCCCTCTCTGTGGCCAAGTTCACAACCCTCTGTCAGTGTGTAGTTGTGAGTCACAGTGGGTGTGTGTGGTACAGTTGTAGTGGTTGTGTAGTAGTTGTGTGGATGGACGGACTCACTTCACTTCTACTTCTCATCTTGTTTTCTGGACAACAAACTGGAACCAGTGGAACTTCTCCCTGCTGCTGTGGTTTGTGTCCTCCTCTGGATCCTGTGTCTCTGAACCAAGATGGACACGGTTCGTCTTGTCGGAGACTAGATAACTTCTGGATGTTTCTTCGTTCCTCCGTGTGACCGCCAGCTGGATGTAGCCGCTCTGGGTCCTAGAATGAACATTCACCCCGCGGAGGTTTCTTCCGTGAACTTTTTCCCACTTTGAAAACCAAAAGTATTTTCCCACGACCCGCCATGTCGGGAGTGGTCCGCAGCCTGAGCCGCTGCCTGCTGCCGGCCGACGCCAGCCGGGAGCCGGGCGGCGGCAAGGAGAGGAGCCGGGAGAGGGACGCGGCGCAGGAGCGGGAGGCTCGGCGCAGGAGCCGGGAGATCGACGCGATGCTCGCCCGGGAGAGGAGAGCCGTGCGGCGGCTGGTGAAGATCCTGCTGCTCGGGGCCGGGGAGAGCGGAAAGTCCACATTCCTCAAGCAGATGCGCATCATCAACGGGCAAGAGTTCGACCAGAAAGCGCTGCTGGACTTCCGGGACACCATCTATGAGAATATACTGAAGGTAAGTGCAAGGCTCCGTGGGAAATAAAAGAGTGGCAGAGGCCTGGCAGCAAACTTTACAACTCAAAGTTTAGTTTTGTTATAATCTGTCAACGCGTGGTTTCATTTTACTTCTTTGACAAACTTCCTTGAAACACTGAGATTTGTTGACTTGGTTTTATCCTGAAGTGTGAGTGTGTGCTTCCATGTAGGACATTTGGTCTGGTCCTCACAAGTTCACAGGGTTATTTGAGGGTCAAGACCTGGGTGTAGGGTTAGAATCTGGTGCAGACCTTTAGTTGTGATGGTTAAGGTTATAGCGTAAAGCCATCGTATCTGCGCTGTAGCTCCGGGATAGCCAACGCGTAGACGTGTACCCTACGCACAACCCTACGTCGGACCCTAACGTAGGCCTCCCCGACGCAGACCAATCAACGCGGACCAATCATAGCTGTGATTGGTCCTCTTGGTGGCATCGCATTTCCGGCAGACGGTATTTCCGGAATCTCCTGATTCGCCACCGCCATTTTGGAATTGACTTGAAGGAACGAACACGGAAGAAAGGTGGACCAAGCGGAAGAGATATTTCTTTAAAAGTAATTGCTCTTCAACATCCATCAGCTCCAACATGATAACACTCACCATTGTTCTGAGGTAAACGGAGACGCCAATGCCACTAGCATTTCGACGGTGTGATCACAGAACAACGCACATACACCTACGCACAACTATGGATGCTCACAATGGCGTAGCTCCATGTTCGTACCTATGGCGTAGCTTCGACACAGATGCAAACATTGGGCCTAAAGGGCTAGGGAATGCATTATGTCAATGAGTGTCCTCACAACTATAGAGAGACAAGTGTTTGTGTGTGTGTGTGTGTGTGTGTGTGTGTGTGTGTGTGTGTGTGTGTGTGTGTGTGTGTGTGTGTGTGTGTGTGTATGTGTGTGTGTGTATGTGAGCTCCCCCTTTGTTTGCTGTCATGGCCGGGCCTCCTTCACCAGCTAACAATACCAGACTATTCCTAAGGGATGAGCACATCCGCCCTGAGTGCCACACAGCCCAGACAAGGATGATAAGAGCCTGGACCTCTGCACAGCTGAAGCAGTGTGTGCACGACCCTGCTCCGAATACCAGCACACAGAGACGGTCCTGTCACAGACCCCCCCCCCCACATACCGTCACACAGCACCACCATCTAAACACAATGTAAGATACGTAGGGGCAGATCGAAGCAGCAAAACCAAGCAAGTAAATGCACTTGTTTTGACACATGAGAGAAAGAAGTATGTGTTATGAGAAACTTCTATCTCATAAACAACATCACACACAGTATTAGCTAAAAGTTATGTCATCAACAATCAATCACTTAATTGATTTTCCAATCAATCCAGAAATTATTTAGTCCATACGTGATTTGTTGTTATTCTCTACTTAAGACTTCAAAATATAAAAGTGTTTACATTTAAATCAAGTAAACAGGGAGAAGCACCAAACCACAACTGATGTAAGAAACTGGTGAAACTTGGCAAAAACGTCAGAAACCCAAAGATTGTCAGTTTCCTGTCAGAGATGAAAAAGAAATGCAGCAAATCTTCATGTTCAACAAACTGGAACCAGTGACTGGCCTCTGTGCTTGATGAATAATTAAGATCAATCCACTCTCCAATTACTGCCAATTAGTTTCCTGTCAATTGACTGATAGTTTCCCCTTTAGTTTGACCCTAAGTGGCTTAGAGCAGCGTTTGGGTTTTGCAGCCATAGACCCACCAGCAGACTGTAAGTCGACCTATCGATTCACTGCTAATTACTGTAATATAATATAACGTATATCATCAAATTTAAACTATTTTTGGCAACTATACGCCCGGAGCTGAAGACCCAGTAATTAGTGATAATGAATAGCACATAAAAATGGACTTCTCACTATTTCTCCTCATAAACTGAGCATGGTTCCATTAAAAACTGCTGGATTAGTCTGACTGGGTTAAATCGACTGGTTTAGTTTGAATACGTTAGTTTGAACAAGTCAGTTTTAATAAGTTAGTTTGACTAAGTGTATCTGGGTTAAATTGACTGGGTTAAATTGACTGGTTTAGTTTGGGTCATTGATGGAGGATCAGCTTCACCTGCCTGGTGTGGCGAACACCCCCCCTCCCTCCCACAACATCCTCCCACATCCTCCCCCTTCCTTCCCGGGAGCCTGTAATGACAGAGAAGGACGAGCAGGGAGGAAGGAGGGATGAGGCTGAAAGAGAACACACAGGTGTGTGGGTGTGGCTCGGCTCAGGAAAACGAATGACAGAGGCTGAGTTCAGGTGTGGTCCTGCTCCTCCAGCCTCAGTAATTATAGCTCTGCTCTAATCCTCGTCCAAGTGGAAGCGTTCACTTCCCACGAGTCAAAGTAAAACCAAACAACCGCTGGTTCTAATGTTGGAGGAAAAATCACAGCAAATCAGTCAGTCAGGCTGCACACAACATACAGTGTATAGGTCGGGAGTTACTATAGGAAACAGCTTTAAACTCAAGAAGGGACCAATGTGTACAACTTTGAGGAGCTAATTGGATTTGACTTGTTCCATCAAGCTGGTTTTTCTTTATCTGTCCTTCCCTGATTGTCTTTATTTATCTGTTATAATTGTTTTCCTTTTTGGCCAGACCCCATCAATAATGGGTGAAGTCACAAGTTCACAGTTGTTCGCAGAAATTTGTCTGTGTCTCACGCAATTGGTTCAGTTTGTTGATTTTGCGTTTCAACGAAATTCTTTTAACTTTCCCTGTAAAACCAAGACTGTGTCAGCTCCTGTTCTTTGTTTGTGGCATACGCTCAGTTCAATACGCTCTGCTTGATGGTTAATGATACGTCAACAGACTTTACATAGAGATTACTGCGTCGGTCAACGCGTCAGTTCACAAACTTTATAACTCTTCTCTACCTCTTCTTGTTGACTACACAACTTAGCATTTAACTGTATTCTTTTATTCAGTGGTTCTAAAACGAAGGTCCGTGGGACACTACCAGGGGGAACGAGAGAAATTTCCAGATTCATCCATTTGTATTCAAAACAATACACGTTTAACATCTTTCCAAGACATTTCTCTGTGTTGTTCTTTCACATAACGAAGTAGAAATGTTTGACGGTTATGTCAAATTACTGGAAATTATATACAGGCAACCTCTCCTGTAATTGACACTTGGGTCAACAACATCGACCATTTAGAAAATGATTTATCAAGATGTACATGTTCACACAAGTCTAAGATAAATCTGTTTCATACATTTCAAACATTTTTATCAGTAAAGCAAAGCTCCTCATTTACGCTGTCGAAACGCCAGAACTCAGAGTATTTGGCATCTTTGTGAACTTCACAGGGGAAATGAAAAGTTCTGTACATATTGAAGAGTTTATCTACGCACGTAACATTTGTCTGTTACAGCACAAAAGAAACACTGATCCGTTTGATCACTGATCTGATTTAATGTCTTGTATTATTCAGAGAAGAGCAGAGCAACATCACTGCAGGAAGACAGCTGCTGTGTAATTACAAAAAAGTGATGAATCAGACAGACTCTCTGAACCAGCTTCTGTAGGAAATGACACCACTGACCACTTCATGAGGAATAAGGATTCAAGTGGTCAGTGCAGACGTCAGGTTTTCATGTCGGGTCAATGACCCATAAGACAAATACCGAGAGGCCGGCCTGTTTTCCAAATGTGCTCCTCCGAATGTTATGGCCTTGAACAGCTGATGGTACAGTTTAGGGCGGAGGTCGGGTTCAATTGAAGCCATTTAGCTTTGTGAAATATTCCCTGTACACTAGTGTGTCTGCTTGTTATCTATGAGCTCCACCTGCTGCAGACGTCAAACACAGCGACAGGTCCAGTAGACGTTTCCCAGACAGAGACGGTGTTTCTTTTCAGAGGCTGCATCCTGTGGACGGACGCAGGACACAAAATGGAGAACCAGGCCAAAGCTGGAAGCCAAAATTAAACTTTCAGTCAGAGAATAAAGAGCTGAAGTACCAGGATTAAACATTACGAGTTGTGAAATTTCACTACACAAATAGATAATAATCAAGCAGAATAAAGGTAATTTTAGACGTCTGTATAAAAAACATTTATCCAAAGCAACAGATCCAGAATAACAACAACAAAAAGGACAGTTTATGCACGAATTCCATCGTTTCCTGTTTTTTTTATCTGTCATTTACTATTGACTGATAACAACCGGAATGCAATTACCCACTAATCACAAAACAGCATGTGTATGAGATACATATTATGCTATATTCCAAAATTGAAAACAAGGCTTTAAAAGGTGGAAACTGTTTAAACTGAACCTTGGCAGCGTTGTCCTTCAGCTCTGATCTGAAACTCCAGAAGCTTATCGTCCGAAGCTACTTTCACATTACTACGTTTTCTTTTGAAAACTCAAACACGGATACGCCTGGAGATGTTTCTGGCCCCGTTCAGTTGGAAACTCTGGAGTTTTTGCTGACTGGGTCTTTTCCGTCTGGATGTAGCCTTCATTATTGGTCACATGACCCCAGAAGAAAACAACCAGCATCAGCCGCGGCTCCCGGTGTACAAACCAACACGGAGAATCAATCACAAGTGTTGCTGACTCTGTTGTCTATGCTAACAGCTGTTGTGCAGTTAAATTCTGTGTTTTACACGTGATATGTGATACGTGTGGACGGGGATTCAAACTGATACGGAGCCAGAACGCTCATGTGGACAGATGTTGTTTTAGTTAAAACAAAATGTAGACGTGTGGATGTAGCCCGAAGAAAGGTTGGGATCTTGGCAACAGGGCTTCAAAAGCTTTTTCATTAGATTTGAAAAAAATATCACCTAAATGCTCCAGTCGCTCAGCTCAGGATACGCTGATTCGCTTTATTCCAAATTTGGGCAAAAAAGAAAGGCAGCATTTCTCGGCAGAGTGTGGAGGAGGATTTGAAACGGGGCAGCTTGATATGGCGCTGTCGTATTATTTGGTGAAGAAATGAAAACTCCAGGGGAATGGTCACTATCTGCAGGCTTATTACCGGCAGAGGAGCCACAGGCAGGAAGGGACACAGATCAGGACAAAGTGGATTATGCAACACTCACATTAGTGTATTGACAAGACTCGTGTTGGTTTTCAGACGGAAGAACTTGCAGATGAGTAGAGTCGTGACTGGATGTGACTCAAGGCTCCCGCACAGTGACTCTCTGTTTGTAATTTTCGCCACCAACACGCTGCCGCTGCTGGATGTGCATGTGTGTCAGATTATGGTTGCGTGTGCGTAACACTCGTCACAGTCTGGGATTTCCTCGGTTGTTTAGGTCGTCTGTCGTCTTTTCTCTCAAAGAAAATAAAGTCGTAAAAATGAGGGATCGGACTTAAAAAACCTGCCACAGCACTTCGTCACAAAGGGGCATGGCAGGCAGAAGACACACACACACACACACACACACACACACACACACACACACACACACACACACACAATTGCATGCCACAAACTAATTACAGTGGTGAGAAATTTACATTTTCTTTTTTCTTTCTTTTTTTGTATTTACGCCTTTGAGGAGGAAAGGACCAGAAGTTTTTTTGCTTTCGGGTTTTTCGTTATTTCTCTAAAGTTAAAACGTGAAGTACGACTGTTGATGTTGTGTAAAACTTCCTGGATGAGGCATTAAACTATAAACATAAACTTGACCTGACTTGACTATTGCACAAGAGATAGGTCAACTGGTCATGAGTCACTGATAGACACACACGTACGCACATCTCCTCACCTTCACTGACCTAGAAAACACTTTACAGTGGACAGATAATGTTTGCAGCCGTGTCCTCTGTGGCATCAATTAATCAATAAAATAGACAACAACAAACGTTATTGACCCAGTTCATTTTGGACTTTTACGTGATATGAATTTGAGACAGAGGCTGAAAAGAGGAGCTGCAGCAATCGAAACCTTTTCAAGTTATACCACCAGATTTCAATTTTGCAGCTGAACATGAGCATATGAGTGTTTTTAAAGTCGTAAAAAAGTAGACACGGCGAAAACAGTATCAAAGAACAACAAACAACTGAGCGGGAAATATTAAAAAGTATCAATAGTACAAAGAACAAATAAGAACTGTCGCTAAAAGTCTAACAAAACAGTTGAGCTCCACCAAGGAGACGCAGATACAAATCACTGGATACATCTGTGTGTGTGTGTGTGTGTGTGTGTGTGTGTGTGTGTGTGTGTGTGTGTGTTTGTGTTTGTGTTTGTGTGTTGGCAACTTTGATCAGTCAGCAGGAGACCCCCCACACAGATCAAGCTTTTCTTCAGAAAACCACCAGCAGCCACTTGTCCATGTGTTTGTGTGTGTGTGTGTGTGTGTGTGTGTGTGTGTGTGTGTGTGTGTGTGTGTGTGTGTGTGTCTCAGAGACGTGTGCTCCCCTGTTAAACCTCCTCCATGTTTAACTAGTGAAGCTCCGACACCAGTGTTGATGTTTTCCCTCAGAAAGCAACACATGCAGCGTGAGGTTGTTTTTTTTAATCAGTGTGGTTCGAAGCCGTCTCACCACTTCACTGCGCCCAGACGTGTGATGTGCGACTTTGTGTGTCTCTGCAGGGAATGCGTGTGCTGGTGGACGCCCGCGACAAGCTGGGCATCAGCTGGCAGAGCTGCGAGAACGAGAAGCAAGGCATGCTGGTGATGTCGTGGGAGGGGCGTGTGGGCGCCTCGGGGGTGGAGCCCGGCGAGTTTCAGCTGTACGTGACGGCACTGAGCGCGCTGTGGGCCGACGCCGGCATAGAGGAGGCCTACACACGGCGGGCCGAGTTCCAACTGGTGAGTAGATCGGAGGGGCGGCTCCCAGTTTATTCTCCCATGTTCCCTGTGTTAGATGAGCTGAAGTATTCATCCTTTACTGACCCCACCTTCACCTCGATGATATCTATTTAACAAAATGAGAATTTTTAAGCAACACACAAGCTTTGTTTGCCTCTTGTGTGTTGGTGACCGTGCACTCCCAGTTGCAACATGTGGTTTTAGGGATGTAATATGATGGTGGTTGTGGCGGATGAGCTGTTGTAACTGGTGATCTACTGATTGCTGTGACAATGAGAAATCATTGTTCTTGCACAAATTCATAATAATGTGGAAAAACAAAAACGTATCTATGTCATAACCTGGAATCGAAACATCATTTCTCAAACCACTAAACAATTTATTATTTGTCCAATAAAATCGACCGATATGAGCCTTTCACAGACATATTGGTATTATTCCTTATGTTTGTGGACATGCGCTGATATATTCTTTTTATTATAGTCATTTTCAGTAAAGTTTACGGTAAAACTGTTTATTATCAGGCCTCAGTTACATTTGTGTTTGATAACATAACTTAGGAATCATTGCCAAATATCTTTTTAATCAGTATCGACTACTTTTTACTCCCGAATATCATCATCAGCATAGTTTTACACGTTAAATTATCCGGAGAAATGTGTTTTTCTGTTTTCCAATCATCTTCTCAGTGACCTCGAAGAGCTGGAGACAAAAACACATTTCCAGTCATCCTCCCATGGACGTCTGCACCAAGAGTCACGTTTACTCAGAGATTAGTCACCGACATGATATGTCTCATTGAACCCGTCACGAAGCCAACGAGCCGTCCAACGAGCCGTCCAATGAGCCGTCCAACGAGCCGTCCCACGAGCCGTCCAATGAACAAGCAGGACTTCACTAAGTTATCAGTTTGAAAATCTAATCTTTTTTACATGTTACTGTGATGGAAAATGGGATTTCTCAGGAAAAGTTTTTTTTTTCCCCTTTAAAACACAAACCAAACAATGTCCTGGAACTAAGAAGCATCTGTTCCCCTTCATTCCTCTCAATCTGAATGCTGAATCATGCCAACAAATTAACCCTTCATAAAATACCCTGCACTGTGTCTATTTTCGTAGTGAGGAATAAAAGTTCTTGCCACAGATTCCCGAAACAATTCCTGGTCCCTTCGGGGATCGAGAGCAGCAGCTATCTTCATGGTTACTGATTTACCACAGCCGGTTTTCTCAGGGCTAATAATCTCCAGGCCGCTGTAAACTTCAGGAGGGCTAACTGGATAAAAGGGAGAAATGTTGTACCTGCACTGCGCCGAGTGAAGCCTGAGGAAGTATTTATTGTTCTTCTGGGTATCTTACCTCTCTCCTTTTACTGTCGGGCAACTTTCCAAAGCTGTCATTATTATTTTTCTCTTGACTGGGAGCAGAGCCGCTGAAGTGGAGCCCTGCAGAGCTGCATCGGCCACGCTACGCTGCACCGATTTGAAACGCCTCGTAGATTTCAGTCTAATTCTTTTTTCCTTTTAACCCTAATATTGTGATCTATACCAGGGGTTTCTGGAAATACTACAGTATTTGAAAATGTATTTTAAAAGGGTTTGATAAAATCCGATCAGAAGTTTGAAGAGAGGAGACCTGACCTGCACACATGAGGATTATTTGCCATATTGACACTTCCAGCACAAAGTTCTTAAATACCCACAATCCATGTTAACCAACACAACACAACATGAAGGATAAAGATGAAAATACATTCTGCAGCCTTTGTGTAATCCTACTACCAAACAAACATTTAGAGAAACACGCAGGACTCAAGATGGAGGATGATGTTCTGATATTAAAGTTTCATTTAAGCATTTAGAAGTTAAAAGTGGCCATTGTGTATATCCAGATAAGTTCAAGTATAGAGATGTCGTGTTTGGCCTTTAGAAAAGTGCACAGCACTTGAACTGTGGGTTTAAAAACGAATACAAATCAGGTCAGAATTTATTTGTTGAGCGCCTTTCAAACAAAGTAGAACCTCCGAGCTCTTTACTCGCAGCGGCACATTCACTCGTCTGAATCCCCGAGCGGCTGTAGAACCACTTGCTTCTACAAGTGTGTACAAATGTGCTGTGAAGGGGCCAGACAGACTGTTAACGACACAGAATGTCATGAATAATCACTTAACCATATTGTCAACATGGCGAATGTCTCACAGCAGCTGGTCTTGTTGTGTGTGTGTGTCTGTGTGTTTGTGTGTCTGTGTGTCTGTGTGTCTGTGTGTGTGTATGTGTGTGTGTGAGGGCTCAGGCTGCCCGTCTGTCTGCTGTTTGTTTGTTGAAAGCGACACTGCAGCTATTCTGTCCTCTCCGAGCTGTAAGATTGACCTTTGACCTTGTTGCACATTTATCAGTGACGACACTATCTGGAGTCAGACGGGAGCCACTTCCGCCTCCCTCTCACTTAACATACTGTGTGTGTGTGTGTGTGTGTGTGTGTGTGTGTGTGTGTGTGTGTGTGTGTGTGAGAGAGAGATGTGCACAGCTCGGGGTCAGACTGCCTTGTCTTATCTGGAGTCAGTGTGTGATAAACCTAGTATGCGACAGCGGCACAGGCCTGCACACATCACTCTGCCTCTGAAGGATCACATTCAATATTCTGTACTTATTCTAAATCCACACACCATAAAGTGGTGTGTGTGTGTGTGTGTGTGTGTGTGTGTGTGTGTGTGTGTGTGTGTGTGTGTGTGTGTGTGTGTGTGTGTGTGTGTGTGTGTGTGTGTGTGTGTGTGTGTGTGAAAGCCTGATTTTCTTCCTCTGAGCTCCACTGTTGAACAAAGAAAATATTAAAACCACATCAGTGAGTCACTGAGTTGCACTGGGTGACAGTTTATTTTAATTCAGCCACACACACACACACACACACACACACACACACACACACACACACACACACACACACACCATCTGTAAACACTCTGGAGCAGAGGAATGTGTGGCAAGTCTCGATGAGTGATTTTGCTCATCATGTAGAGGGAGAAGCTTCCTGGAGCTTTACAAACTTTTTACATAGATTATTCTACACACTTGTCTTGAAGTTGAAATTCTCATAGAGACATAGAGCAGCTCCCTGTGGCAGTGGTTCACTTAACAACAAGACGGTTCAGGGTTCCATTTAACGACTGGAAATAAAGATGGACAACATGACAGCTCCCAGAAAGTGAAACCAAAATGTTTCGACCGCCCCCTGACAGCTGCAGTTTAGGTGATAAACCCCCGATCCTCCATGTTACCAGACAGGACGTGGACCGAGCTAAAGAATTAAAATACACATGAAATAAATTGGGTTTGGTTTTCATGACAGGAGGTTATGTTTTCACCCCGTCTCTCTGTCTGTTAGTTGTGGTTTGTTTGTAAGTAAGATGACGCAGAAGATTGGCTCAGGGAGGAAGATTTCTTCTTCACTTTCTTTAATATTGCGAGATAAAGGCATTTTCCTTGATTTCCCAGAGAATGAGTCGTGGATCTTGATGAAAACAAGCAGGCACGTTCAGGGGTCTGATATTTCTTCTATTGGGTTTCAAAAGGGGGCTGTTGAGAGCGATATCCTGTTACGCAGCGCTATAAAAATGGGGGGGAAATGTCCTGTGTGTATCGGCGGGAACTCGATACCTCGTCTCCGTCCCTCGATCGTTACTGTGCAGACTCCTAATGTCGTCTCCTGGGCAAGAAGGCTGTGACACTGTAGGAGACAGTGGAGATGGGTCGTCCATCTTTATATACAGTCTATGGTTTCAACCCACCGGCCGACCAGGGTGAGACCAGTCCAACGACATGCAGCCTCTTGTTAATATGAGTGTGAGTGGTTGTGTGTCCTGCGATGGACTGGTGACCTGTCCAGAGTATAGTCCTTTAGGATTGACTCGCCCCAGTGACCCTCAACAGATGATCTGTGTGGATAATTGATAGATTGGTTACGTATCGGTTGACACATCTAACTGTTCGGATAACCAACTTACACACTGCATCCATAAGAAACCTTTAAGTGTACATATGGTTTCGTCCACAGCATAAATGAATATTAGAAAAATGTCCTGGAGAGGTTTAAAGGCTGTTTGTAATGATCTCTCGTAACCAGCCACTGGTTTAACAAAAACCAAAACACATAAACAAATCTTCGGTTGTTTGCTTCTTCACCTCGTGCGAAAAAATCCGACAGCGATCCACTGCCACAAATATGTAAACAAAGCATGTGTAGATGAGCCCAGATTAACGGGCAGCTGCTCAGCGAGCTGGCCAGTTTCCCAGGTTGTAGATCTTTGTGCAGTTAATGAGCAGGGTAATGTGAACCTCTCTGTTTGCCTTTTGTTCAGGGTTATGTTAAAATGTTTGACTTCATTTAGAAATAAAATAAGGAAGCCCCAATATACGTTATCGTGAAGGCGCCTTGAGCAACGTCAGCGTGACCCAGAGTCCGAATTAACACAATTATGAGAATAAGACCTGAGAAAACTACAGAAATTCCCTTGTGGCTCCGTGACTGAAAATAGAAGTGAAAAAAAAGCACAATATGTTCCTGTTTGGTTTCTATTTTCGAAAAAACTACAGTATCCAGCTGTTCAAATTACTTCACCACTTCTACCTTGGGACCCCCTTCCGATTTACATGGTGATTCTTTCACAACAAGTAGAATATAGAGAATCACCACCAGCCTCATTCTCTCTAAGTAAGAAAAACAAAGTCTTCTGTGGATAAAATATGCTGAGTTAGATACTCTCTCTTCTTCTTCCCCCTTTTTTACTCTCGGAGAGGTTTTCCGGGGATACCGCAGTCAGCTTTTCCCAGGCACAGCTGGAGCGGAGCCACGGGCAGACAGAGGGAGAGGGAGGAACGACAGAGAGCGTCCGATGAGACGGAGAGAGGAAGGGAGTGGAAAGTTAGAGATGAGCCGGTGGGGGGGGGGGGGTTGGGGGGAGGGAGGGAATGGGGAGGCCGAGAGAGACAGAGTCTGTTTTCAGACGTGCACTGAAGTCCAAAGAAATTTCCGGAGGGGCTGGATGTGAGAACGCAGATGACCGATGTCAGTTGCTTCGAATGTTTCCCGGGACTTTGCCTTTGCAACTAAAAACTGTTGTTTTAATAGGAAAAAGGTTTTGGCTCTGACACGGTTCAGGCATCGATATCCAACCCTCGTCTGGACGCCTCCGACCTGCGTCTCATCCACTCATTTACCGGACTTCATGTCTGAAAGCAGACTGAGGCCGAGAGGCAGAGAGACAGCGGAGCGAAGGACAAGCGGAGACAGAAAAATAAACCGACAGTGAGCACATGTGAGCATTTTGTTTACTTGCCAGGCATCGCTGTGTTCCCAGCACCACACCCAGATAACACATAGTTGGATAAAGGACATAAACACCAAACCCTCCTCTGTGCTTGACAAAAACAAGGCTGTATATCAAGCTGTGATGCTCAACTGTGGCTGTTCTCTTCAGCGGCACAGACATCCTGAGCAAAGGAGGCACAAGTTCAGACTGTGTGAAACTCTGAAGCCCAACAAGGACGTGAACACATGCACGGACACATGCTCTCATTCCATATGTCTGAGGAGATGAGATTTCAACCTGTGACTCTGTCAGACAGGAGCTGTACTTCCCTGATTTAACTATCTTATTTTATCTGCGAGTGTTTACACAAGGAAAACCATTCTCTGTCTCTGGGTTCGGGTGTGGCAGCATCCTCATGTACGCAGGGGTAGAGAGCAGCTCCAGCCCTGTGCAGATTTTCTACTTTCACTTCAGTAACTCCATTTTAGAGTATTTTAAAGCTCTCAGCAGATTGTGATTAATTATACAGAATAAAATCAACAAGGAGTTCATTGTTGTACTTTTTATCTCAACACCCTCTGCCCGTTTATTTGTTTGTAAGGTTACACAAGATTACACAAAAACAACTGCACAGATTTCCATGGAACTCGGAGGAAGGATGACTCAGTGAAGATCCCATTAAAGTTTGACATAGACGGGAATCAGGGGCCGGATCCAGGATTCTTCTTTCACTTTCTTTACCATTGTGAAATGGGGTTTTTCAATATTTTAACCATTTTCTGAGGGAATAATTCATTGTTCTGGATGAATAAAAACAAGCATATTTAGGGAACTGATATGTATACGTGTGTAATTTGTGCAAAATACTTTTGTACATTTACTCAAGTAAACAAACAAAGCATGATTATCTACCTACTGCTACTTAGATAAGTACGTATATAGTGTGTTTTTTGTTTCTGATGGTTTTAGAATTAAACAATCATTTGGGTTTCCTTTCAACTTGAGTCTCATTTTCATATCAGTTGCGACAAAAACTGCTGAGATCTAGAAACAACATTAATACAACTAAGTGCTGGTTTCTTTACGTTAAATGTTGAAGTTGTCACCTTTGACTCTGGGAAACTGTGATGGGATTAGATATCCCCCTGGATTATTACTCATCCTGCTGCGAGTTGATATTTCATTGTGGTCCATAGTGACTGACTTCAGTGGTCGAACTTTAGTGGCACACCCAGTCACACACACACACCCACACACATTGCAAGTGACTACCTGTGGTTACACACACACATGCATGCAGCCATGCACACGCACACAAACATACAACGCAGAATGTGAGCTTATTCAGGTCTGTGCTGTAATAAAGCCCCTAATCTGCCCATTCAAGCCATGAATGGAGACATTCCTCCTGCCTTATTCAGCGCACACACATACAAGCACACACTCACACACTCACACACAACACACACACTCACACACACACACACACACACACAGGCTGTATTTTTTAGTTTTACTACTTGTGGATTTGAGTTACAAGGCACTAAAACTCAATTTATTTTTGATATTTCATTGAATGCTTCCACTGAATGAATGATCAGGCTGTTTCATTTCTGCTGATGGTTAGTTTCTGTGTCAGTGGAAAAGATCTGTGTGTGTCTGTGTCTGTGTCTGTGTGTGTGTGTGTGTGTGTGTGTGTGTGTGTGTGTGTGTCCGCTCACATACGTCTGTGTCTGCGTGCCCCCTCATCTCTGGGAATTCCCCTCTCCCTGCTCTTCCCTCCGACCCGCCCCTTGTCCTGTTCTCGTCCCGCTGAACCAATCCCAGCGTCTGGCTTTGTTTCCTACTGCAGTGACACTGTGGGTCAGCGGCGGGGTCACGGGGTCGTGTCTCACCCGCACGGGGGGGGGTCACATTTCCTGGTCGTTACACAACACACCGAGTCGGTGACGGCAGTGATTGATTTAACAGCCACATCAAAAAGGTTTGGTCAAAGTGACAGAAAGTGAAAATCTGCTGCTGGGAAAAAGTTTGAAGATGAACAATGCTGTATTGTAGTGAGGCGTGTGTGTGTGGGGGGGGGGGCGTTGTGTGTGTGTGTGTGTGTGTGTGTGTGTGTGTGTGTGTGTGTGTGTGTGTGTGTGTGTGTGTGTGTGTGAGTAATGGTGCTGTTAAAATGACTTTGTAACTCGGTTCTGTCTGACTCGCTAATCCCTCCCTCCCTCCCCCAGGCCTCTCCCCACCATTTTCACACACACAGCTGTTTCCTGTTGAGTGTGTGTGTGTGTGTGTGTGTGTGTGTGTGTTGGAGAGTGGGAGGGAGGAAGAACGAGATTCAATTTTAAACTATTTTCAGGAATCCAATATTTCAGTTTTGTATGTGTTTTGTATCAATACGAACTGCAGGTTTAGTTTCAGAAGCTGCTACCATTGTTTGTCCCCCCTCTATACGAACATCAAACTACTCTGCGCTTTAGAAAACTGAACCCTCCCAAGTGTTTCCTCTGGTCCAGGCTCCCGCTACTTCCACAGAATCAATTAGCAGCCTCTCAAAACTTCCCTTGAGCTGTGTAATCCATTACAGCGACGATCAGCCTGCACTTAAACCACATTACCACTCAACAACAGTGTGGCATTGACATGAATGAAGGCAGACTTTATGTTCACTGTGATGGACGACAACTCAAGTTTCAAGAGTCTGCTAATTTATTTTCCTGCTGTAGGAAAATGAAATGAACTCGGTTGATGTCTGTAAGTGGCTGTAATTGATATTTTCATAAAAACGCGGCTGCAGAACTCAAAGCGACATTGTGAGCGGGTTGTTTAATGGCGAAGAAGCCACGGAGAATTATCGCCGCTCGGCTTGTGCACAGCTTTATAGAGACTTTCAGCTCGTTGTTCGTCTGCCTGTCAGAAAGTTCACTGTGATGGTTCGTTCTCGCTGCTGTGAGATGTTTTCAGTGAAAAAATCTTTAAAAACCCTCTGTAAACTACGTGGTCATCACCAAACCACAGACAGACACAGGCAGCAACGACACGGGGAACATAGAGGAGCTGGTCGAGACAGATTCTTCCCTCAGGAGTCGGTGGAGACCAAACACAGAGCGGACAAGAGAGTGAACACTGGGCTTAGAATATTCACACAAAACTCAAATCCTAACGAGAACAACACATATACCTCCAGCAAGGCCTCTTTTTAAGACAGAAAGAAGTTGTCTGATTATCTAAATTGTGTATTTGTCATAAAACACAATTAAAGAATGTGAAAAAGGTCCTGAATCTGCCCCCTAGTCCTTATCCACCCCAGATTTTATCGGTTCTTACCAGACTCAGGACCCGTTCCTCCATCAAGTCTGCAGAAAATCATTCAAGTTGTTTTTTCACCAGTGAAAACATTAACACACAGGAAGAGGTAGTGACTGATAATAATTCCCTGTATAATATCGAATGTACCCGTTGCTTTGTTTCGGTCTCCACCAGTCTCGAGCGAAAATATGTGTTTCTTTGTGTGTCTGCTACTGATTTGGGTTAATCAGAGCTTTGTGTTCTATTGAATAATGTTACTCAGTAGAAAACATACTGTACCAACACTAGTCTCCTTAAATTCAACCGAGCTGCACATGGATCACACACACTCAGAGATATAAGTCCCCTCAATGGGCCTGATTATTTTCATCAAGATCCATGAATTGTTACCTGGGAAATATCATTTGCACGCCCGTCTATTTTGGCGTCTTTTGTATTCAGTGTTTTGTTCTTTCGCTCTCTGTGCTGCTGTTACACAATACTGTATTTCCCAATTTGGGATCAATAAAGTACATCGATCGATCTATTAGTTTTTTACGTAATCCTGCTGACAAACAAACACACACAACCTCCCCGGTGGTGATGACAACTGCTGCTGTTGGAACCAAGCTGGACGAGTGGGAAGTTTGAGGTCCAGGAATATGATGTCGATGAAGATGTTGATAAATGCAGCTTTAATGCCTGTTCATGGCGTCACAGACCCATGTCAGTGGAACTTAATGTGATTAGCGACTAACACTGATAAGAACGTGGCTCATACAAACAGAGAGACTGTTATGATTCAGTGTCATAACTCGAGTCTCTCTCCGGTTCGTGGTTTTACATTCAGAACACTGATACGGATCAGGCCTGCCCATTAAAAGCAGCGTTGCAGTATGTTAGAAATAATATGATGCGATTGGTATGATTATGCTCGGTCACATGTTTTCTGTTGCTCTGATTGATGTCTTATTAAATCACTGACCACAGTCTAACAGCTTCTACGACTTGAGGAGGAAATGAGGAGAAAACACACAAAAACTGAAAAACTGTGGCGATGATCAGATTCAGCTCTTCAACTTGGTAATTTGTCTTTTAAAACCTTGTTCGTGTGAAACAGGACGACTCAGCTGTGATTTCTTTCTCTTCCTGTCTGCAGAGTGAGTCGGTGAAATACTTCCTGGATAACTTGGACCGGATTGGACAACCGGTGAGTCAAAGTGACTTGTCATATCTTGAAGGAAACAATCTTTTTAAACCACCCAGGACTTTCAACTCCACAATCACCGATACGAACACACCAGAGGAAGGACAAACAAAAAGAAAAACAGAATGTCTCCTTAAAGAATCTAATGTTTATCCCCCATTTTCAGAACTATAGCCCAAGCAAGCAGGACATTCTGTTTGCGAGGAAGGCGACTAAAGGAATCGTCGAGCACGACTTTGTCATCAAGAAGATTCCTTTCAAGATGGTGGACGTCGGAGGGCAGAGGTCTCAGAGGCAGAAGTGGTTTCAGTGTTTTGACGGGATCACATCCATACTCTTCATGGTTTCGTCCTCCGAGTACGACCAGGTACCCCTTCCAGCACACACACACACACACACACACACACACACACACACACACACACACACACACACACTTGTGGTCATGTAACATTGACGTGGAGGTTTTAAGGGGTTATTCAGACAGGCCGATCATTATTCTTCTGAGTTTTACAGATACAAAATGGACAAGAAACATCAGAGAGACACTAGATTTGAGATTTACACAAAGCTCTCTTTGTGGTCGGCTGAGGGAACTTGATTCTAGTTCTAGTTCACATCAACAAGTCATATGATGACGACTAAATCCTTAATTTGTGCAGAGAAAACCCAAAAAATAACACAAGACTGTGTGTGTGTGTGTGTGTGTGTGTGTGTGTGATTCCAGGTCTTGATGGAGGATCGAAGGACAAACCGTCTGGTGGAGAGCATGAACATTTTCGAGACGATCGTCAACAACAAGCTCTTCCTCAACGTGTCCATCATCCTCTTCCTGAACAAAACCGACCTGCTGGTGGAAAAAATTCGCACAGTGGACATCCGCAAGAACTTTCCTGAGTTCAGAGGAGACCATCGCAGGCTAGAGGACGTTCAGGTACGCCCACACAACCGGGTCACTCCCATGTTCCCTACATTTTGTGTTCCCATTGTCTTATAGTCCTAATTTATTATGTTCCCACGCTCACACGTTCCTAAGGTCTTATGTTCCTATATCGTCCTATAACGTCTCATATCTCTAAGATCCTATTTGCCCAACGTTCCTACGTTCCTAAAATCATATCTTTACAACACTCTATGTTCCCAACATCTTATGTTCCCAAAGTCCTGTGTTCCCCATTTCTGTAGCTCGCAACAGGAAGTTGAAAACTTTCCCCAGTTCTGTATTTGCTCATGGTGAAATCAGTTATTCTTGGAACTCGTGAAAAGGGTTTTCTGTTCCGCAGGACGACTGCGTGGTTCTCTGTATAATAGGCCGGCACTTGATAGAACCTTTCAGCTTATTGGGGTTTGGGTTCAGACCAGGAAATTGGGGTTAGGGGGTCAATATTATTGTTTTAAAAAACAATTTAATATTTATGAAATATTTTAACCTCAAATGGGTCAAATGTCAGAAGTAGAAAAGGTGGCACACAAAGCAATCACAGCCTGTAGAGCTTCATATTTTATTAAAATGTCATTGTTGAACGCACCACCGTGGGAGAGTTTGGAATATAACCTTCTCTGATGGGATCTACCTCTTCAGGATGTTGGCCCAAGATGTTTTACTCCACATCGCCACCAGACAACGGGCCTAAGTTGTACTTTTTAAACTTTACAGCGTTTTTGCTCTTGTGGTCCTGCTGTTGGTTGTACTGTGTTTAGATTACACTTGGCTCTCTGTCCCCGTTGCTTGCCCTTTGTAGCTAAGCGAGTTTATTCAAAGCTGACCTTTCATCTAATTCAAAGGTCAGCTGTACCTACATCGATGCTTTGATGATGTGTATAAGCGACTTGCTGTTAAAACTGCTCACAGACAAAAAGCTGAAGTGTGTTGAAGGAAAGTCATTTTAATAAAATGTGAAGCTCTTTAGTCGTTTGATGCTTTGTCACCTCTTTCTACTTTTGAACAAACCAGGCTACTTCCACATTAACACTTTCAGTTTTAAAGCGCGTCACTGTCGCTACGATGACGTCCAACAAGTCTCCTGAGGCAGAAAGAAATGACGGCACAATCACCTGCATTCGCTTCCTGCTTGTTTCTCATTACGATAGCGGCGAAGGCAAAGCGTTGCTAACACTTACTGCCAGAAAACAATTCCACCTCGTCATCGGTCCAAGAACAGAAATCCTTTGCTGGAGCTTTTCACCGTAGCTATTTATAGTCTTTTCTGCAATTAAGCAACCGACTGCAAATCGACTTCCTCTTTCCACACATGGCCGGTGCACGTGAGGTGACGTCTGACGCTGAGCTTGCTTTTCTTTATGAAGGCTGTTTTTTACACTTTTACATTCACTGTTGTAAACTGTCACCTGTAAACTTGCTAATTGTTGGGGGTGTTGGGAAGTAAATACTCTGAATATGAAGTTGTAATGTGTCCATGTCAACAGCATATTAGAAACCCTGTTATCCATAGATTTGGCCATGTGTGCTTTCTCCGCGAGAAATCCCCGATTACAGAAACAGGGCCTCTTGTATCTGTGCCATTTCCCTGCGGAAAGCTGACTTTAACTCAGTTACTTAACCGTCCCCGCTCTGCTCCTTCCAGGCGTTTCTGGTGCAGTCATTCAGTCGTAAAAGGAGGAACCGGGGGAAGCCGCTGTTCCACCACTTCACTACGGCGGTGGACACGGAAAACATTCGCTTTGTCTTCCACGCCGTCAAGGACACCATCCTGCAGGAAAACCTCAAAGATATCATGCTGCAGTGACCTTCACGCTGCAGACGACGGCTTCTCTGACTGTGAACTGTGAAGGCAGACGTGAATCAGGCCTGAGTCTGACACATATGAACCTGTGGAGTTGACCCTCGGTGAGGATCTAACTGAACTCTGAACCTGTGGAAGCTCTTGGCCGATGTCGGCCCCCTGTGCACAAACTGTGAGGGTCACAGAGACCCTTTGTGTAACCTGTACAAATGTGTGTATCGCTGGAAAGACAGTCACCTTCTCCTACTCGTAGCACTCAAGTGTTCTTAATATACATGTCGAGAAATGTATAGAAAAGAAGAGAGAAACAAGAGAAAAGCCCCGACTACATGACATGAGCACTGAAAGTGGGTTTTCTCGGATGTAAATAATGACAAACCCTGTCACTAAACCAAGTCAGACTGATGGAACGATCGAGCTGTGGAAGCAACAAGCAGGAGTTCATGAACGTAACGAGGAGGAAAGAAAGAACCTAATGTACATGTGACGGAGGGGAAGAGGATTCGTGCTCGTACCAGTCATATGCTGCGTTATCTGATAAGGTTGCACGCGTGTTCCGGTCAATGATCTTTAACCGAGGGGAAGACGTGAATGTGTCTTGTGCTCTCTGTTCCCTCCTCATCTCCCCTTCGCTTCTCTCCTCTCTCCTCATCACACAAGAGATGAACAGCTGCAGATAACAAGTTGTACCGCTCTTCTTTTTTTTTTCTTCCTATGCCTCTCCTCGTCTCTCTGGCACAATGGTCAGATTGTTCGTCTCCTCCCTCTCCAGCTGAAACAGTAGACGGTCAAATTAGAGACTCGTCTTGGTTTAAAGAAACACACACACACACACACACACACACACACACACACACACACACACACACACACGAATTATGGGTAATCTCTATCCTGATGTCTTTCTCCTGTTTCCCACCATCATCCCATTATATATGTACCACAACAGCCGAGACTTGACCCCTGGAAGATCGTAAGCATCCCCCTTTTACGAAAAACAAAAAAACAGCTTCTTCTGAGTCTTTTGTCCGGTAAACACAAAAGGGAACGACACAAAACGACAGGATTGAACTGTCGATGACTTTATCCCCATGTTTCTGGCACAGTTTGGGACGTTTGGATTTACCCCTGCCTGTAACAGTCGGGGTGAGAAGTCCACAGCGAGCGAAGGAAACGTTCCAGACTGCGTCAAAAACACATGGAAGTCATCTCATTTATGCAGATGATGACACACAGTCAGATCCTTTTCTCTATTTTCTGATCGTTTCCGTATCAGGGACACGTGAGTAATAACGTGTGAGCCCCCAAAAAGTCTTTCCTTATATCTAAAGTTGATTAATCAAACTGAAATATCAATAACTATCATTTTGATCATCAATGAATAATAAGTCTTTACTCAGTAAACATTTGCAGGTCCCAGCCTCTCAGACATTCATTTTAATTCGTCACTTTTGGCTCTTTCACTGTTTTCCCACATTTTAAAGCTGCACTCGTGAATATTTGAATTTTACCGATGACAAAATGACTTTGTATGAAGCACACAGTGTTGATCCCACAGTCGTCAGAGGATTTCAGCTTCTTCCAGCTCTTTGTTCTGGTTTGATGTGGGTCAGCGTCGCTGCTTTTAAAGAGTTTCCAGCGTCAGAAGGTCCCTGATTTAAGATAACTACGACAAACTCACTGTATAAACAAAAGAGCGGAGGATTTAGAGCCTGATATTTCCTTCAGGAGTTGGTGGAGACCAAAAAGAGAGGAAAAGGAGAGCGAGAGTCGACTTAGATTCGTCACATGACCGAGAACACGGCAGTAAACGAACTGTTAGCAAGTTTATCGACTTCCAAAGTTCAGTGGTGTGTTCACAGCTTGTTGCGATTCCCCCCCGAGCGACAAAAACTTTAAAAGCAAGTCATCGAAAAAAGTACCAGCAGATTAACCGCTATTGATCATAATCACTATTTGCAGCCTTATTTATGCCTGTTGCAAAAGTTATCATTCGCTGGTAATAAAAAATAAAAGAGAATAATAAAAAAAGCACTGTTTTTACCGGTGGCTAAACTGTCGGTTGTTGCCATGCTGGACGTGTTTTTTACGTGATTTTAACGAACCCCTCAGCCAATCAGAAGCCAGTTGTTTTCCAGAATATGTTAAATCTGCTCGAACCCCGAATCTTTGGATCCTCGAAATAAGTTCCCGACTAATACGGAGTGATTGGCATTTTGGTACGGAGCAGCCGCAAGAAAACCAAACAGCCCCGAGGGGAACGACTCATGAGCACTTCCACGAGCCTTATTATTATCAAACTGTGTCCTGTGTCTGTTTTGTGTGTGTTCATGGGGACTTGTGGCCCGTTGGAGCATGTTTTCACTTCCTGTACATAGTATTCTGTAAGTATTTGCCTGACACTGTGTGTTAACCTTACAATACAAACACCACTCGGTCGAACAGTATCACTGTCACTGTAAACATTGCTGTAAAACCTGTGTCGTTGACTAACCTACCTTTTTTCCACTCACGCGCGACTTTTTTGGGGTTTTTTTTTTTTTTGTAAGTGTCGTCATTGCACTGGATGTATCCAAGAGAAAACAGAAGAAGAAAAAACCAGAGACCAGAGAGGAAGAAGGAAAGAAAACAAGAGAGAGGCAGAGAAACAAATAAACAGACTTTGAAAGTGGAGCAGGATGAAGAGAGGGGGACGTCTTCGGCTGTTCTGTTTTGTTTCCCACTGCCTTGGCTCTGTGCTCTGTGGTGAAATACACTGCCTTTTGCTGACATGCTGTTTCTTTATTTTCTCAGTGTTTGGCGTCTGTGTGTGTGTTTGATTGTGCGTGTGGTAAAGCAAGAGGTCGGGACCCTTTGGAGCGGGGGGGGGGGGGGGGGGGGACAGAGGAGTTTAAAAAGTATTTGGAGTTCAAGATGTGGTGTGAGGAAAAAAAAAAAATGAATTCAAATATGTCCCGGGGCGGTTTAATCTGTATTTATGAACACAGGCAAAAAGCCAGAGAGCAAGAGAGTGGGGGGGGGGGGGGGGGGGGGGGGGGGGGGGGGGCGACACATGGACCTGGGTTGTTTCACAAATCAGCGTGGATCTATTTACACAGGAAGTGAGGAGAATGTAATTTAAGGCCTGAACACACACACACACGTGGCAGCCTGCGAGATCCCTGTAACCCAAAAAAAAGACAGAAATTATCCTGTAGATGGGGGGGAGGGGGGGGGGACGGACAAAGGGAGGAAGAGGGAATACAAGAAAAAGTACGAGGGAGGGGTGTCATGTTTCCTCTGTTGAGTCCACTTCCTGTCCTGATCCCAAAATGGAGAGACTAAGAACGACATCCCTTTGCCTGTTCCCCCCCCACCCCCCCCCCCCACAAAAACACAAACACACACGCACACACACACACACACACACACACACACACACACACACACACACACACACACACACACACACACACACATCAGAGAAACCCAAACCAGTGGCATCCTACAAAAGAGATGAGAGGGAAAACGCAGGCAGCAGAAAAAACCTATCCCCAGTGGTGTGTGAGACGTGAGGAAGTGTTGGTTTACAGAGGAGCAGGACATTTTGTCCTCGTGTTGCACTTTGAACAAGTGGGTTACGTGCACTGTGAGTGTGTGCACGTCTGTGTTGAACTACATGAAATACAGTTTAATGGTTGAATACTCGTATGGGGGGGGGATTTATTTCCGATTTTAATAGATTATCATTACATGAGCTCGGCCAAGGCCCCTGAAATCAAGCTGCACCAAATTAAACCCCCTCTGAAGTATCAGTTCTCTTAATGTGACCGTTTCTGTTTTTAATCAAGATCAGATACAAATTCTGAGGGAAATCAGCGAAAAAATGTCAATTGGATTCAGCCCCTGATTCTGATCCCGGCAGAGTTTAATGGATCCTTCCCTGTCCCGTGATAAGACAATACAGGTCTTTATTGTCCCCGAGGGTCAGTTTGGATCCAACTATATACGTAAAAGTTAGAGCCAATAGAAGAGACAACACTCTTCCTCCATCACGTCCTTCATGGTAATTCAGGCAGAATTACTTGCATAATCACGCTCTGGAGAACAGTCACCAAACCACACCCACTAACCAGCTGTAAACGCTCAACAAACCTCCACCTGGTCAAATACAGATCCTGTCAGCTCCTCAGCAGCCACAGAGCAACACAACACTGGAAACAGATTCATTTACACAAGAGTGTTTTTAAGTCAATTTGCTTAAAATGATATAATAGAGAATCGGCCTGTTGACTACACTGATGCACACAGACCTGACTATCAACTGTACTATCATCCGTACTGCAGAGTGTGTGTGTGTGTGTGTGTGTGTGTGTGTGTGTGTGTGTGTGTGTGTGTGTGTGTGTGTGTGTGTGTGTGTGTGTGTGTGTGTGTGTGTGTGTGTGTGTGTGTGTGTGTGTGTGTGAGAATTCGGTCTCATGACTCTGGTTAAGCTGATGTTTCTCTAGGGCTGTTTTGATTGGGCCTACAGCTGAACTCTGATATTTAATAATGAGCCAAGTACTCCCTGTGTCCACACACACACACACACACACACACACACACACACACACACACACAGGAACTGACCAAACCAATGCATCATGCAGACCAATATAAACAACTGGTGGTTCATTAGTGGACGATCTGGCCGTGACACATCTCCACGTCATTAGACCTCTTGTGTTTTGGTTCACGCGGACAGTGGAATTAGCTCAGCGACGCCTGAAGTCTTATCTGCTCTGCTGGACGTGTTTTCTTTTCAGATGCAGCTTGTTTGTTTGTGGACACAACAGATAAACAAACACACATGGAGAGAAAATGAGAAACACAACGAGGCCACAGATGCAGACGTGACAGTAGAAAAAAAAAAACTGCTTCAGGCCTCAATTCCAGTGAACATATGGAAATTAATCACTTTTCCATATTTACATTTTTAAACCAGTTAGGAGGAGATGTACGAGGCAGGTGTCTCCCTCTGCTGGCACACAGGGAGTAATGCATCGCTAATTGACTAATGTTTCATGTCTTGTAAATAATAAAAAGGTCTGAAGTCGCTCAGCGTTTGTCAGATACTGAGCTTTCAAATGTCTCTGGCATAGTAAATTGTTTTTTTTGGCAAAAACACACAGATGAATAACACGTTCTCGCACAAAAACAACTGTCGTTATGAACATTTACAGACTTTGGGTGAATTAACCATTCAGAGGTTTGTCTGTTCTTTTTAACGAGGCCTGTTAAACCGGCAGAGTTGTGTTAAAGCTGCTGTTTTGTGATGAAAAGTAAAAACAGGCTGATATTTCAAACATGAATCCTCAGGCCTCTTGAGCGAGTTGTCTTCAAAGTAAAAGCATAAAGTTGTTGTTTTTTGTGAGTGATGCTTTATAAATCGAGTTTTTATTTTGAAAACTTGTGAGCTCGGGTCTGAAGATCGTGTGGGAGTTGTAGATGAAAAACTCTGAGTGTTAAACCTTCATTGCAGATAAACCAGGCAGGATGAAAGTCTTCAATCTTCACTCTGCACATTAGACTGTTGATAAGAAGCTCAGCACACAAACAATGCAAAGTGTGAGTATATTGTGAAAGTGTTTGAGGACGACTCACTACTGACAGGAGATAAGTGTGAAGTCGCTCCGGAGCAAGAGGTGAGGTAACGTAGGAAATAAACCTTTACAGATGTAGACGTGCTACACCTCGTTAGAACGGGCACAACCTCGGCTAAACAAAAAACTGTTTTCACCTGATCCAGACACAATTCAAGTGTCCACAAAGCCTAAGAACTGATCTGAACAGTTTGTGTTTCTCTCTGCTGACAAACCACACCAGCCCTGGTTGACTTCATTCTTTGGCACACCCAAAGCATCAATTTAATTCACTCGTTCACAGAAAGAAAAAAGTACAAAAGATTAATTCTTCATCATTCATTCCACCGCAGAACTCGAAACAAACCTTCACCCGGAGGTTTCACACGACTCGGCAGCATCGCGTGAAACTGTGAAGGTTTAAAAAAAAAAAAAAAAGTCGAAGCAGTGCAGAGACATGGGGGGGGGGGGTGAGGATCCAATGAAACAAACTGCAGCTCAGTTACACGCGTGTCAACAGCATAACATGGAACATACATGTCCGGAACTTCAAATGAAAAGCTGCCAGTATTGTCCTTCAGCAGTGCAGTAACAGACACACACATCAAATACATAAAAACACAACATCAACCATTGTAGTGATTTGGGCAAAGTCCACGTACGAGCAGCAGGACGGGGAACTGGACATCTGTCTTTTTCGACGCGAGCTCTTCACCCGCCTGTTGTCGTCCAGTGTTGTGACAGAATTGTTGTGTTTGTTTTTCACCTTCCACAATAATCATACTTCAGTACACTTTTTAAAAAAAACTAAAGCGTGAAGCTTCAATCTGAGACCTGAACAACACTGTTTCTCATTTATTTCAAATGTTTATCTTCATAAAAATAAGTGATCATTTCTTTTTATCTACAGACTTTTGCTGCATGAACTATCCACTAAAGGCAAAACATGTATAAAATAAAGTAATAAGTTTGTATATACACACGTGTAGGATATCAGATACAGTAACAGAGATGGACAGGAAGGGAAAGGGAGGCGATGATATCACAGATGTATTTCAGGGACATTTGGTGATTTGGGATAAAACAAGTGTCTTATTTTGGGAAACTCTGGAGCCCGTTTTCTCCCCTCATTCTAATAAAATATTGCAAAAAATTCAACTGTGAATTAAAAAGACAGAATTGCATCAAAGAGTAAAGATGAAGGAATCTCTGCACAGCCCAAAGTCTTTTATCCAGCACAGAAGTATGTTGTGTTCACTCGAGAAGAAAAAAAGTCGGCTGCGTTTTTTTTCCGAATTAACGAGAAAGTTGTGACTCATGGGAGAAGCTTTCATCTCCATCACTTAAAGGCACAACATCTCAACACCAAACCAAATCAAACTGGATCAAACTACACAGGTGGAACATGTCGGCTTCGGAGCTTTATTCTCAGCTTGTTGTCTCGTTAATTGTCATCCCCCCCCCCCAAGTGAATTCAAAGAACTTCTGCGCTCCTGGATTTGTAGTGATTAAAAAAAAGCACAAAGCTAAACTATTGCACTTAACTGAATACAAATATCTGGCAACTGCATTTTAAAGATTTCATATTTATATAATTGATGTAACAACCGTGTGCCGACTTTGTGGAGATCTGCATTCTGAGTGGTTTCTAGGTTTAATTTTAAAAATATTTCTTGAACAACATCTGCTAAAATGGATCTGTAAAACAAATCAAGGTTTATAAAAAAAAAACAAAAAAAAACACTGTAACCGTCCCCTAAACAGTGTGGGCTTTACAAAAGCAATAACATGGCACTGTCAGCGATTTCCTTTGCTCACCAAAAGGTACATGGACGCATGTGCGTGTGGAGTCCGGAGAGCAGAGTCATGTTAAAGTTGCTTGGCGCCAGGGGGCAGGTAGTAGGAGTGAAACGGCCTCTCGTGCGCGCAGATGCTCAGGGCGGCGTGCGTGTGCATCAGTAACCGTGGAAACCGTGAGGTGAAGTAGCTGATGAAGCCTTCAGGCAGCTCGCCGAGTGTCTCCTGCACCTCAGGCGGCAACTCGTGGTAGTGATGTTTCTGGAACAAGCACAACGCGGAGAGTCAAGAGCAGAGGGGGTGTGTCGCACGCTGCTTTCTGACACCAGACATTTTACGGAGATTTCCCAGAGGGGACGTATAGGAGAACATTTCCTGGAAGTATTCGTGCCGTGTTGATGACGTTTCTAACACGCGTCAGTTGCTGGAAGAATACAGATATCAATGGAGGAAAATCAGGAAGACAACGAGATTCAAGAGCTTTTGGAGATTAGGGCTGAGGTCGGTGTTGATGTGCTGTAAACAAACATGTGCAGAGTTTATACATCATGTCCCGCCTCCCGCTGCTCTACCCAGGCTCCGCCTATCGCCTGAACAGCTTCCTGTTGTTGTGAACTCCTGCTGCACTCTTCATATTCGAGAGGCAAACAACAGAAAATGTCCAGAGCTTGTATAAAAACTAAAATGTGAGTGTGTGACTGACCTTATTCCTCATGGCTCTCAGCAGGTCTCGCACCAGGTTTCCTTTATACGTCCTGAATCGCCGCAAATCTGAAACGTGCATGAGAAAATGAGCCAGTGACGGGTTTCGTTATCCTGCACAGGGAAGTGATACCGTGTGGTCATGTTTTGTGTACCTGTCTGAAGAGGCCCAGAGATGTGCATCCTCCAGTTGGCTCGGACCACGGCTCTGCCTGCAGTCTCCAGTCTGACCACGATGGGACTGTCCGCCGCTTCCTTCTCTATGCGATCACTCACATCCTTCACACACACAGAAAATAAAATGTCTATTTAACAGCAAGAAAGAAACAAGAACTTTTTAAAAAAGGCCTGAAAGGAGACACTGAACACACCTGGAAGAAGAGCAGCTGCTTCCCTAAACTCCAGAAGAAGGGATGCTTCAGCACGCAGGCGGTGGACGGACGAGACTCGGCCTCGGCCCCGATCATCTGCTCGATCAGATCCTGTGCTATGACGTTATCTGATTGGACAGCGATATAAAGATTGTTTTCAGGTTAGTCAAGTATAATTTTACGTGAGTTTCATTACAATCTTGCAGATGTTTTGTGATAACAACCGTCGTATCTGCAGAATTTGTTGCGTAGCTTCGATGCAAATGATCCAGATGTGTGAATGATGTAAACATAAAGGACAAACAGAGGAAGACACACGCAGACACGCCGCCCTCACCGTGTATATCCTCCATAAAACGTGAGAGGGAATATTCTCCTGCCAGGATGTTGACCTGTCGTCTCAGCGTGTCGCCGAAAGGGTGCTGCCCCCTGCTGATCACGTAGTAAAACACACATCCGGCCGAGAACACGTCCACCGCTGCCGTCTGAAGAGAAACCAAAACTGTGTCAGGACAAATTTACACCAAACGTGATGGAGGGATGGATTGTGGGCCACAGGAGAACCTGTGGAGAACCTGTGGAGTATTGGTGTGGATCTGGATTAAGGGGCAGAATGTTTCTCATTTTAAAGATAGAGCACATTTCTGCATTTTCATCAATTCCTCAGGAAACAGAGTACGGATCTTGATGTTAAAAAAACAAACAAGATATTTAGGCAATTATTTGTAATATGCATCTTACTGGTTTATTTCCAGGCGTATCCCGCAGTACTTCAGGAGCTATCCACCCTTCTGTTCCCGGAATCCCCGACCGCATAGAAAAGCTGCAGCGACCGTCTGGGATCTTCTTACAGAGTCCGAAGTCCGAGATGAGCGCTCGGACTTGACCCAGCGCACTGGGAACCGACAGCAGGATGTTTCTAGGCTTCAGGTCGCGATGGACTAAAAGGGAGAGATGATGGAGCGTCATAAAGAGATAAGAGGGGATTCCAGGGGGACACTTGTGTGTTGTTGTGTGTACAAACAGTTTGTGTGTTTCTCAGACCTATGTTGAGTGAGTGCAGGTGTGAAAGGCCACACATGGTCTGCTCCAGTAGAGTTATAGGATTCAACTCAGGGAAGCCAGATGGATCCTCCACATACTGCAGAGACACATGTAAAGACATGTTACTTCTGTCACTGAGTAAGAACTTGTGCTCCGACGAGGGCCTCACGATACTTTGCTCTTTCAGAGACACTGACCTGCTGCAGCGTTGCGGCGCACAGCTCGATGGCGATGTACGTGAAGAGGTGGTCTCTCTCCGTGCAGAAGTATCGGATGACGTTCGGGTGAGTGTCGGACTCTCGGAGGAGCTGCACTTCTCTCTCTGCCACCTCAAAACACTCTGGCAGGATTCGCTTGACCGCCACGTGTCGTTCGTCGAACTGACCCCTGAAGTACCGAACACAGAACAGTACATTTTCATCGTCTTTACACAATCAGCTATGGTAACAGCACAGTGGTAAACACGCGTGTACACGATGACGTCGTATACCTGAACACAAAGGTTCCTGCTGTGCCGTGTCCAAGGACGTCAGACGGAGTGAAGGAGATTTTGCCGACCTGCACCTCCTCACTGTTTCCTTCTGAGAGGTCTGAGGAAGAGGAAATGAATCTGAATGGTGAAGGACAGGAGGACATGATTTAATACTCTTTATAAACAGTTGTGTTTAGTTTGTGTTACCTGCTGTGGGATTGTGAGCAGTTGTATCATTTTTGCCGGCCTCTGAGGTGCTGCTGCTCCGAGTGTGAGGGCTCGGTGGAGGGTTGGCCGATGCAGGTGTAGAGTCTGGAAATAGAAAAGGCGTAGGTATTTATTATGTGTGTACAAACAAGTTTTAAATAAAGCTAACTTTCCTCTGTATACCGATTTAATCAAGAAATAAATATTTAATAAATGAAAAAAAACAAACATTGCATCAACACATTTTAATAATCTTTCGTGTCCTTGGTGCAACGGAGAGAAACATTTTAATAATTTAACTCGCTAGGTCCTGAAGCAAAGGGAAAACAACTTGTTTTATCAGTTGCTCACCACCGGAGAGGTTTGTGTCGGCGGAGAGAGTCGTGTCTGTGGAAACCAAGGTCACCGTCTGGGTGTTTGTCTGCATGTTGGTCTGCAAGCACTGGAGACGAGACTCAAACGCCTCCTCCAGCTGCCTCTGAGCTTTCAGCTGCTGGGCTGCTCGCTGGAAAGAAAGAAAAACCCACACAGATCCCAGATATGGATTACATGTTTAGAAACGTAGCCTCATTTCAACCCTCTGAAATACTAGAGGGTTGAACTAGGGGCACACAGAGAGCACATCCCCCTGCGTAGGCCCAACAGTCCCCTTATGAACTCACATTTAAATTCACTAGATCCAGATTTTTATTTTGATCCTTAAATAAGCCACATTTTTTTCACGAATCTGTGAGAAATCAAGGAAAACGTTGAAAAACACTTGAACTAAAAAAAAAAACTAAATTTAATGGGTTCTTCTCCGACTTATTTCCAAAACATAGCTTCCTTGGCAGAGATAATAAGGATAACTGTTAAAAGTTTGTTAAACTTTATAAATGCGGCTAAAAGAAAAACTGGTAGGAGGTCATTCAAATTCAGCTCCTGTCTCTTTCAGTGAGCTTCGGCTTTTGCCTCCTTCTCAAATCGACATGTTTCCATTCTTCTTCACAGCCTGGGTCTGTTTTCGTGATCTGTGCATAAGTAACACAAACTCACAACAGGGTACGTGAGCGCGAAGGCCAGCCATCCTCCCAGCAGCAGCGTCAGAACAGCCAGCGTCAGGCGGTCCTGAGTCATGTAGACGGGCAGCGCAGTGACCGGCCTCTGAGGCTGCGTCGGCCCCGGAGCGTCCCCGTCCTCCCCTCCTCTGTCACCATTAGTGTCGCTATGGCCACCACCGACCGTCTGGAACTGAAGGACACAGGGAGAACAAACAACGGAAATGGGATGAGCGCTTCATCATCTGCGTTTGTCTGCTTTATTTGTATGTAAAGCAGTTTGTCCATCTAACTGGCTGCTAAAGGGACATTTAGGAGTTTAACGGCCTAAAAAGGGTAACTGCCTGATTCTGGTGATTTACAGACTCTCGGGTGTAAAGTCGGGGATGTGACTCACATATCGCTGGTGGTAGTAGGAGGCAGGGGAGGCAGGGGAGCCGGGGGATCGAGGGGGGATGACCGCCTCCCCAGAATGCTGCAGGCTGACGGGGAAATCCCTCAGCATGGTGGTGTGGGCGACTGGAGGGAGCTCGTGATGACCTGAAACACACAAATACACACACACACACATAATGAATTTATGAGTGTCTGTTTGTGTTGATAAATACACACGATTGTTTCAGGTCTGACGGGACTGTGCAACGAGTTTTTTCGTAAGATAGAGTTCTTGTTTGTAAATGTATTTCCAGGTATCTAGGTCCATTCCAATACCTTAATAGTTCATAGTTCATAGTGTGTGTGTGTGTGTGTGTGTGTGTGTGTGTCTGTGTGTGTGTGTGTGTGTGTGTGTGTGTGTGTGTGTGTGTGTGTGTGTGTGTGTGTGTGTGTGTGTGTACCTATTATCAGCCAGTGGTTCTTCCGGCTGTTGGTGGTCCCCGGTGGGTAGCGTATGTCGGTGGACGGTATGATCTCACACTCCCCTCGCTCTCCGACCGTCACTCCAGCCGTCATAGGACCTTCGATCCGAGCCAGGGTCAGACCCCGAGGCTGCCATGGCAACCAGAGCCAAAACAAAAGCGACCGTTTTATCATCATTACGAACATTATCCTTACTTTCTCATCTGATTGATTGTACGTTTGGAACTCACCACTAAGGAGATTCCATGGTGGACGAGGGAGGTCGAGGCGTAAAGGTGAGTGTCCAACTTTCCAACATAGAGAGTCGGTCTGAAGGAAACAAAAGCTGGTTTATCTCCTCAGCTGAAGAAAGTCAAGTTATCAAGCTTCTCTGTTTGTGTTTCTGTCGAGAGGAAAACTCAAACACTTACAGGAATACTACTTAATTATAATTCATCAGATATGGGGTTTTCCACAGTAAAACAATTAGCAGTTCACACTGATAACAAACAATGAAAGAAACTGCTTTGGAATCAAATTTGAACATTTACACATCTATTTGACTCGTTGTTTGTTCCATGCCCATCCACTAACACGGAGGAGGCGGGGTTCATGACCTATAGTGCAGCCGGCCACCAGGGAGCAATCAAGATGATTTGACTTCACTTTTTCAGGAGCTGTCATGTCGTCCATCTCTAGTCTATTCTTAGAATACACAGAATAAACAGACACCTCCGCAAGAGATCCAGCCAAGAACTGAACTTTGACTCACTGCCCCAGATACAGGAAATCAAACTAGTTAACTAGTCCAAACCACAGGGTGGACGCACTACAACAGAGTCTCAGTGCATCTGCCTCGTCTGTATCAAATGAAGCACTTACTCTGGGAGATTGTTCAGCAGGGTTTGTGCTTTCTACCTTTTAATTACAGTTATTATGTACAAGTATCGTTCTGGAAATCAGACATCACTTCAGGACGGAATTCAACAAGTGTCTATTATTTCGTATTGCATGTGTGAGTGTGTGTAAATTATAATTCTCTTACACGAGTTGTGTTTTTGTGCTTGCCTGCTCCTTCACAAACTGATAGCTCCACTTCAGCGTGGAGTGTGCGTCCGCGTGGTCGCTGGCAGAGAAGGTGAGGAAGCGCAGCGTTTCCATGGCGAGGGACAGGTGGGGGGCGTGTCTCAGCGAGTCGCCAGAATACAGGTAGACGCCCACGACGGGTGAGCCATAGTTCTGAGTCCACAGGACGTCGCCTGGAAGACAAAAAGAAGACATTTGAAAAAGACACATGTCCAACAATTCCCATCTCTAGGTAATAATATGTTCACATAGTAAAAACCACACACCTCTGCCTACCTGACTCTCTGTCCACTGTCACGACGAGACCGTCCCCACTCGACACAAGATGAGCCATTTCTGAGGGAGAGCAGAGAGTTAGTGTCGGACAAGCTGGAATAAAACATCACTTTCAACATGTTTCACACGTTCTGGGAGTTTTATGTTAGTGGTACTTCCAACTGGTCGAAGCTGTGTTTACCTTTTTTACAAAGTTTTACATTCCCATATTTAAGGTTGAACTGAAGACTCCCATGTTTTCTCAGTCTTTGGACTGTCCTTTGTTGCTTCTAATTCACTTTTTAGCTTTTTATTTCATTTCATTTCATTTGTGTACTTCTCTCACTTATTTATGACTCTTCACAGGCTTCATTCTTTGACATATTTATCTGCAAACAATAAAGTAAAAAACACTGAAAGGGCATAAAACCCCAGCTGAAATCTGTCTTTTACATCTTTTCAATGTTTTAAATTCAAATATCGAACCATATATTTAACCGTTATTCATTAACAAGCTCTTTATCTGGATCTGTAGCCAAAAAAACAACAATGTGTAAGCAAGCGAATAACAAACATGGGAAACAATGGGGATAAAACAGGTCGTTGACCATAGATCTGAGAGTAAAAGCATCGTATTGGTTTTACAAATGGTGACACAATAAAAAGTACATACTGTAGTCTTGCTTCTCATCATAAGGAGGAGCTGAGTAATCGTTGTACGTGGCGTTCCATCGCAGCTCCTGCGTCTTTGTGTCGAACATGGTAACCACATATTCTGGGAAAACCAACAGAAGAAAAGTCCATAAAGAGAAGGTTGCGATTAATGAGAATGCTCCAGCCATGTGCATGTGCTGGTGCCACCTACCGGTGCGTCCTATGTAGAGCAGAGGAGAGTTGGGGCAGATGGATTCAGAGGAGGAGGTGGTCAGACTGGTTTGCTTCTCACCGGTCTCAGGATCCACCACGAACCACACATCCTGTTTTTTACCTGCACACGCACAGAAAACTACTGACCAGGATTCTCAAATATTTATATGTCTGCTTTAACTGTCTGACACACAATGGGCCCCACTATGATGTACTGTACATAAAACACACTTTCCTCTGCATATTTGCACAAACAC
>CM048044.1:3498407-3523407 GCA_026259375.1 Verasper variegatus | reverse complement strand
GCCACCCCCCCCCCCCCCCCAACACACACACACACACACACACACACACACACACACACACACACACACAGTATTAACTTTCTTTCTGCTAAACACTAAACGTCATATCATCGTATCATGGCAACTTTGCTCGATCCTGAAATAGACACAGAGCAGTGGCGGCCAAAGTTCCGCGTAAATAACGAGAGACACACACACAGTGAGCGACACGAACAGACACACACACACACACACACACGCACACACACACACACACACACACACACACACACACACACACACACACACACACACACACACACACACACACACACACACACACCTGTAGTTGTTGTCCTCCCCAGGACAGAAGCAGCAGAGGCAGCAGAAGTCGTCCCACCGCCTCCATGACCCCCAGCTCTCCGCGCCTCAGGGCTCCGAGCGCCTGACGCTATTCAACCGACAACAGAGGTCGAAGCCCCGCGACGTTTCCAGCGCCGCGGTCCATCGGCCACACGCTCCGCAGCGGCCCGCTCTCACGTCGTCCAGCCCCGCGCTGACAGCCACTAAACCCGGTCACCACACAGCCAGAGGAGCCGCTGAACCTCCATCACAACACCTCTGTTTCCGTGTTCGATCGGTGACGTCGACGCTCGACTGTCAAAGCAGAGGTGAGGGCGGGGCCAGCCGTGTGACAGCCCGGCTCGGCCAATGAGCGCGGAGGTTGCGTGGGGAAGGGGCGGGTCTGTGGAAAGGGCTGGAACACGTGGACAGAGACACGAGGACAGAGGACAATGTCTTTGTGTCATAGAAAGTGGTGGATGTCGTCATTGTGAGTTCACCGGTGGAACAGGGCCTGTTCTTCATGTCTGACATGTTAACTTTACTCATCCACTCACTGTCACTTTACTGTGGAACGAAGGAAATAAAGATCCTGTAAGTCATGAGAAACTTTCTCATTATAATGACTTAGCATCTCAATACGATACTAAGTCATAACAATGAGATACTAAGTCATAACAATGAGATACTAAGTCATAACAATGAGATACTAAATCATAACAATGAGATACTAAGTCATAACAATGAGATATTAAGTCATAACAATGAGATACTAAGTCATAACAATGAGATACTAAGTCATAACAATGAGATACTAAGTCATAACAATGAGATACTAAGTCATAACAATGAGATACTAAATCATAACAATGAGATACTAAGTCATAACAATGAGATACTAAATCATAACAATGAGATATTAAGTCATAACAATGAGATATTAAGTCATAACAATGAGATACTAAGTCATAACAATGAGATACTAAGTCATAACAATGAGATACTAAGTCATAACAATGAGATACTAAGTCATAACAATGAGATACTAAATCATAACAATGAGATATTAAGTCATAACAATGAGATACTAAGTCATAACAATGAGATACTAAGTCATAACAATGAGATACTAAGTCATAACAATGACATACTAAGTCATAACAATGAGACACTAAGTCATAACAATGAGATACTAAATCATGAGATACTGAGTCATTATTATGAGATACTAAGTCATAAACAATGAGATACTAAGTCATAAACAATGAGATACTAAGTCATAACAATGAGATACTAAGTCATAAACAATGAGATAAGTCATAATTTTCAGATATTAAGTCATTTCTTATTATTATATCTTACAGGATCTTTATTTTCTTCCATACGTCACGGCCTGTTCTTCATATCTGACATTTTTTACTTTTTTAACTTTACTCATCCACTCACTTGTTCTCTTGTCCGGTGACGTCGTCAAACACGTCTACGAAATATATACATTTTTATTCTTTTGTGTGCTGGATGTTGTCTATGGTGCGGAGGGATTTGTATGTATTGTTTGTGTTCATCCTACCTGGTTTATCTGCAAAGTGGTGCAGTGCCCGTTCTAAAGCCTGTTTGTTATGGGCTGCTTGCTTGGTCCTGTGGTAATGCTCATCATTTGCGAGTCCTCCTCAAACAGTTGTGTGCTGAACTTTCAACTAATCGTACTTTTGATTTAATGCACAACATGTCTGAATATCTTTTTCCATCACAGCCTCAAACACACAAAGTAAAATCAGAAAAAGAAAAATCAAAGTTGAACAAAAAACACTTTATTTTTTGCAGCACATTTCCCTTCAGAGATGTCAGCTCCCAGTCCCAGTCCTCTCCCCACCACTAACCAAAATACTATTCATAAAATACTATTCAAAGTGCCTTTACATGGGGAGACAGACTGGGAGCATGTAGCCTGCAAGCGTGGGTGTGCTTCCCATATGAAATGATGACAAAATAACACTGGCAGGCACTTCTGTCACTTGAGGTAAGTCCAACACAAATGAAACAAACAGCATCGTAGACTGGTCGTCAAAGGCAGGTCAGTGAGGTGTGGGGGGGCTCTACACACGGTGCAGGGCCCAGGCCTTTGGCTCTGTGGTGTGGGTCACTGATGGAGGACGCTGTCAGGTTTAGGATAACCAAACAGCTCAAAGTCTGGTTCGTACAGCTTGTACAGCTCTCTCCTCATCGTAATGGGAATCTGTGCAAACCAGTCTTGTTCCCAGCTGGCTGCGGTTCGGTTACGAGCCCCTGAGGGGAAGTGGAACAGATGATCCACCTTCAGGAGCTTCAGCAGGTGATCGGCGTCGGGTTCCAGGGTTTCCAGGAGCCCGATGAAGTCGTACCCGACCTGGCACGGATGACACAGACGATACACCTGGAACACACAAAGACACAGACACTTGTTAAATGGCTTTAATTTTGCTTGTGACTTTTCTGCCATGTTTGTACTTTATTGGAAGGCGTGAAAAACAAGAAACACAACTCTAGTGCTGTTCTACTTTTACTGCCCTGGAGGGTTTTGGCTCCTCAGCCTGCACCAGTCGGACTTTAATGTATTCACACACTTTTGTTGTTACTGTTAATGTTTCTGCACCTCACTGTTTGTATGTGCCCTCTCTAAATGAATAATAATATTGTTTTTGTAACATCTTATTTTATGTATACTGTTAAATGCGAGTTTACACACAATTACACGGCTCTGTATGTGGATTTAGAAATATTCATGTATGTATTTTTCCCTCAGTTATTACAAATAAACTTATTGCAGTTATGTAACTTTTACTATATGCAAAATGTAAAAAACTCTGAACTGAATACAAAGAAGTAGAAAATAAAGACCACGCGAGTGAATAAAACTATTTAAATCAAAAGCTGTTTCTTTTCCAAAACAAATAAAAGGCAGTAAAAATGAATTCATAGATAAGGTTAAATATGTAGTGAAGAATCCCAACGTGCAGATTCAACTTGTTTCCTTCTTATGCACTGATGCGTAACTGTCATAACACAACACACTATAAAAACACATGATCTGTCTCCATTAAGAAAACAATGTGGAAATGACAGAGAAGTTAACAGAATAAAGTTTTTCTCTGCATATTGTAATCTAATAAAACATAATTATCACGAAAATGCAGTGTAGTGTAGTAAGTGTAGTGTGTAGTTTTAAGAGAAGTGTGATGCTGCACCTGTGTGAGACAAATACCTGTCGCCAGTGTTCGTTGAAGATGCTCTTCTGCTCAGTCTCTGGATCCTGCAGGTACTCGACAAACTGCTCAAACGTCGGTTTGATTCCTGCGGCAAACGCCTCGGCCACTGTCTCCGGCAGAGTCCCGGAGACGTTACCATACCGACGCAGCAAGACCGAACCAAACTGCTTGTAGAATTTCTGGTTGGGGCTTAAAAACACACACTTTGATAAATATATCACCAAAGAACTGCAGTTTAATCAAAGTGAAGCACGTACCTCTGTGTACACACACACACACACACACACACACACACACACACACACACACACACACACACACACACACACACACACACACACACACACACACACACACACACACACACACACACTCTCTCTCTCTCTCTCTCTACTGTGAAACACACCTTCCAAACTTGTTCCTGAAGGCAGAGATGAGACGTACAAAAGGATCTCGAACAAACAGGAACTTGGTGTAGTGCTGGAGCTTTAGCGCCATCAGGTGGCGGGACAGAGAACCGTAACGATGCCAAAACCTGGTCAAAGGGAGAACAAAACACAGAGGAGGATATTCTGTTAGTGTCACAGTATATTTTTATATGCTTTGAATCAAACATTCAAATTCTATTTAAAGTTTCCTAGATGGATAACAAAGCAAACACAGCAGGGGGACGGTTCTCTCGGGGGGAAATGATTTGTCTTGCTGGACAATGGTGCAGAGAGAAAAACACATGTTCAGGCACTCGACTCCTGAGCGCTGGAGAAAGGTCCGTCTGTGCTGCAGCGCCGGGCTCCGCCTCTCCTCCTTCCATGTGTCAAGTCAGTGAATAACTCCTTCAGCTCACGGAGAGTTCGTCAAACACAGTTCTAGTGTAACTCGGTGTCTAAGTGCTGCTGCGGAACTGACGGGGAAGAAAAACAGCTCCATTTGACTCAGCGATGCAACTGGGAAAGTCTGAGGTTGATTATCTTTGCATTTGATTGCTTTGCCTCAAAAAAGTTAATACAAATATATCTAACTCTTAATTGTATCTACATTTAACAGCATTTACCTGTTTATTTTATTTTCTGCAAATTCTCTAAATGACAGATAATCCCATAAGAGCATTTTTCTTGTCATAAGGGCCAATTAGATTTTTTTTTAATTGTCAGTAGTTATAAAAGCCTTCTCCTGTCCCTGCAAATACAAATCAGCTAAATAATTAAAAGCGTAGACTGTAAATAAAGATAGACGGAAATATACAAATTATGTATGTTTATATTTATATTTTGTACATTTGAACGTTCATGTATGTACTTTTACCTCAGTAATATTTGGAAGGGAGAACAATTACTTGTAATAGAGTCAAGAGAAAAGAATGTAAGTGTGTGTGTGTGTGTGTGTGTGTGTGTGTGTGTGTGTGTGTGTGTGTGTGTGTGTGTGTGTGTGTGTGTGTGTGTGTGTGTGTCTCCTACTTGGAGAAGGTGAGGTAAAGAGTGGAGTTGTGTACGAGCTCCGGAGGTACAGCCTTGGGGTCAGTGTACGGTTTTCCTGTGGAGGGCGAGATCAGAGACTGGGCCAGAACCACCATCACCCTCTTCCAGTTGGTGCATGCTACCTGAACGGAGGAGAAAAGACAAGAAGGTTCAGAAAGACAAAGAGACACCATGAACGAGTGTGTGTGTGTGTGTGTGTGTGTGTGTGTGTGTGTGTGTGTGTGTGTGTGTGTTTTCTCAGCTGTACCTTGGGAACGTAGCAGTAGATGATCTGGTGTGTGTCGTCCACTATCAGGTGATTCAGCTCCCTGTTGGGGATCTGCTCAAATGGTCGAGTCCTTCCAGGGAACTCCACAGCGTCCTGTCCTGAACAAACATCCTTGATCCTCTGCTTCCTCGCCTCCTGCTCCCTAACATCAACAGAAGTACGACTCCTTCCCTTCTCCTCATCCTCCTCCCTTGTTTCCTCCTCCTGCTCTTGTTTGTCCTCCTGTTTTTGTTCTTCTAATCTCGTCTTCTCAGGGACGAGTTTTGTCGCGAAGGCGTTGGTGGGGACGGTGGAGGAAGAACTGGTCTGGGCTCTGGCGGTGGAGGGAGAGAGGGGCGGGCCCGCAGTCGTCAGAGGGCCAGATGCGGCCTGAGGCGACCCGTGTTTGGGGTCCTGCAGCGGGTGGAGGCTGAAGCCCCTGACGTCGTCCCAGTACACGAGGAGGAGCAGGATCATAAACAACGACCCCAGAATGAACGCCACTCGTAGACCCCGCCACAAGCCCATGGTTATATCCAATCCAGCGCCGTGATTGGTGAAGAAAAGAGGAAGAGGTTATCTCAGCTCCGCGGAGGCCATCTATCACGGAAGGAGACGCTTCCTGCTTATCGGCTGCAGCTGAGAGAAACAGGAAATATCACAAAAATCCCAGTTCCTCTCTTACAGCCCAAATAAAGACAAAGGAATGAAAAATGACTTGTGCTAAAATACCAGAACTGGATATTACAGAGTTTTAAAAAACACAGAAACTTCCAGATCTATTCTCGGAGAATAAAACATAAAGCATATAATACACTCCCTATTTCTTAAATTCTATTAGATTAACTTCAGAGGTATATATATATATATATATATATATACCTATATATATATATATATATATATATATATATATATATTATTTTGGAGCAGTGTTTGTCCCGGGGCCGTGGGAACCTGTGACGGGGCCCCCGGGTGCTCAGCTGTCACAGTGATGTGAACAAACAACCTGGTGTGTGTGTGTGTGTGTGTGTGTGTGTGTGTGTGTGTGTGTGTGTGTGTGTGTATGGGTGGGGGGTGGAAACAGCTTCAGCTTCCATCCTGCTGCTGGAGGCTTTAAACTTTAAACCCTTTATTGTCCCATAAAAACATCTGCCGTCGGGGGGGGGGGGGGGGGGGGGGGGGTAACAGAACAGAAACTGCTCCGAGAGTAAATGACTGGTTTCTCTGTGGTGTTTCTTTCCACTATGGTTTTTCCATGTGAGCTCCACGTTGACTGGGCTGAACAAAAAGTACACATCTATAAACTGTCTCGTGTCCTGGCACAAGCTGTACAGACACAGACAGACACACACACAATATTATTCTGTCACTGCTTCTTACGAACACTTACTTACAGTCTATTCTAATTGTTTTATGCTTTATTTTATCTTCTATTTTTTAAGCACCTTGTAACTGTGTTTGAATGGTTTTATTTAATGGCACTGATTCTGTTATACACGTTATACTTTTATTTTCTATTGTTTAGATTTAACACTGTTTTTTATTCACTGTATTCTTCTCTGTTTTCTATCTTTTCACATCTCATCTTAAAAGAGGACAAATGATCTTTTATTATCTACATGCAGCTCAGTGATAAATCTGCAGTGGGACGTTTCCACGAAGGTTCAGTTTTATTCCTCCTCCTCCTCCTCCTCCCAGTCCCCAGCTTGCATGAAACCAGTGAGTTACAATGGGTCCATTGATGGGACAGTGTCCTGCTCCCCTGTAAAGACTCGGTTACAGTAGGTGGACACATGGAGTCTTTTCCTGCAGAGCTGCTCACACAGCGGCTCTGTTCTGTCTCTGCCTCCACACACTGGTTCTCATCTCTCAGAGGAAACCTAGCGGAGCGGTGTGTTTATCTTACCCGGCTGGAGAGCTCCATGGTCGGTCAGTCCTTTGTCCCTCAGCCCGGTGATGATGAGACCAGACCGGCTGAGCTCGACCGAGCAGGTCCGAGCTCCGCAGCGGTTCAGTGTCTGCACGTGAAGGAGACAAATACCGCGAGAGTTCAGGGTTTTATATGAGGGGGGACCAGACACCAGCGTGCACAACACCGTGCACCACGCTCCGTGTGCACGCTCCATGTGCACGCTCCCCTTTCACTCTGCAACATGAACCCGCCCACTACTGGTTGTCTAACTGAGGCCCTGGGACATGCAGGCGGCCGCAGAGGAAGAGGAGGAGGAGAAGGGGAGGAGAGGAGGAGGAAGAGGAGGAGGAGAGGAGGATAGGAGGAGAGGAGGAGAAGGGGAGGAGAGGAGGAGGAAGAGGAGGAGGAGAGGAGAGGAGAGGAGGAGAAGGAGAAGGAGAAGGAGAAGGAGAAGGAGGAGGAGGAGGAGGAGGAGGAGGAGGAGGAGGAGGAGGAATGTTTGAGTCATTAAAGTCAAAATTTTAAAGTTTTTACGGACAAAATATTTTCTTACGTGAACCACATTCAGCAGTTTGTCCAGTAGGGGGAGCTGTGAGACCGGAGCTGTTCCTGGTGGTGTGACACTGTCGCCCTCTACAGGAAAGAGAAAGTAACAGCTGCTGAAGTGTTTCTGCTGCTGTTTGATTTGAAAGGTTTTACATGAAATAAAATATGGGACAGAACCAATAATCAGCTCATTGATGATGATCAGGATCAACACAGGTTATAAAACATCAAGAACCTTATTTCTACATTGATTTAGAAAACAACAGCAACATTAGTTCTTTCAAACACATTCATGTCAGTGTCATTGTAGAATTCTGTCTTTACAAAGTGAGAACTGAATATCTGTGGTGCAGGAAGGTCAGTGTTTGATTGACAGCTGATCTCTGTGCGGAGCAGAAACGTCATGACGACAAACTTTGATCAACAAACATGGAGACAAAAGAAGTAAATGATAAAAACACAGAATCTAAATCAATCAATCAATCCAATTTTATTTGTATAGCCCATATTCACAAATACAATTAGTCTCATAGGGTTTTAATAAGATGTGACATCCTCTGTTCTCAGGTGCCACCTCAATCAGATCTCACTATCTCACTAACTCACTATCAGATGACAACACGACACAGGATCCGCCATTATTATCAGGATCAGCCAGTTAGACACAGGATCCTCCAGGTTTAAATCACTGCTTTTAATGACTCAAGTCTTTTTGAGTTTACGGAACTCAGCTGTGGATCCAGAATAACTAACCCTAACTCCAGCATAGAGAGGCTGAGTGAATGTGGTCTGGACTCTGTGGAGGAGAGTCATGGTGTCAGAGACGCTGTAGAAGGACAGAACACCTGCACTGTGATCCAGGTACACTCCTACTCTGGAGGACCAAGGACCTGGAACTGGAGTTCTGATGCTGTCGTAATAAAAGTCATAACTGTTTCTATAACAATGTAACGACCAAGATTTATCATTGAATCCAAATCCACATTCTGAGTCTCCTGCTCTGCTGATGTTCTTGTATGTGACTGCTACACTAACTACTCCTCTCATCCCCACCTCCACCTCCCAGTAACAACGTCCAGTCAGACTCTCTCTACTCAGGACCTGAGGCCAACCAGTGAATCTGTCTGGGTGATCAGAATAAGACAATTCTTCTCTCATTAATGTTACTCTTCTGTTTCCCTCAGATAATAACAGCTGTTTGTTTACTGTGTTTGGATCCAGTGTGATTTCCTGTGAATATTTTAAGAAGTCAGCTCTGGTCTCTGTCTCTGGTTGTCGCAGTAAAACATCCACTCCAGACACAATCTGTAAAATCTCTTTCTCTGTCTCACTCAGAATGTCCTGTAGTCGACCTCTGACCTGTGACACAGCTGCTGTCACGTCCTCAAAGTACCTCAGAGGACGGATCCTGATGCTGGAGGAGTGTGTAGATTCACTGAGTGGTGACAGTGAGGGGTAGTTGTGTAGAAACTGGTTGTGATCCTCAGTGTCTGAGAGCTGCTTCAGTTCATGGTCTTTCCTCTTCAGCTCAGTGATCTCTTGCTCCAGTCTCTCCTGAAGCTCTCTGACTCGACTCACTTCAGTTTCCTGCTGGGATCTGATCTGCTGCTTCATATCAGAGCTTCTTTTCTGCAGCAGACGGATCAGCTCAGTGAAGATCTTCTCACCGTCCTCCACTGCTTTATCAGCAGAGCCAGTGACGGCCTCCTCCTCCTGCTGAAGCAGCTTCACATCTTTCTCTGTGTCCTGGACTCTCTGCTGGATTGTTTGTCTCCTCAGCCTGAGCTCTCTCTGCCTCGCAGTCCTTTCTGCTGCAGCTGTAACAGTGTCGTGGTCTTTATGTTCATCCATAGAGCAGAGATAACAGATACACTGCTGATCAGTGCGGCAGAACATCTTCATCACCTCGTCGTGACGAGAGCAGATGTTCTCCTGGAGCTTCTCCGAGGGCTCCACCAGCTTGTGCTTCTTAAATGGAGCTGACTGAAAATGAGGCTGGAGGTGTTTTTCACAATAAGAGGCCAAACAAACCAAACAGGACTTGAGAGCTTTCAGTTTTCTCCCAGTGCAGACATCACAGGCCACATCTTCAGGTCCAGCACAGCAGTGATCAGCAGGAGCAGCTTGGAGTCCAGTCTTCTTCAGCTCCTCCACTAAATCAGCTAACATGGTGCTTTTCACCAGGACAGGCCTCGGTGTGAAGGTCTGTCTACACTGAGGGCAGCTGTAGCTTCCTCTCTCCTCCCCATTGTCCCAGTGGGTGTTAATACAGCTCCTACAGTAGCTGTGTCCACAGCCAGTAGTCACCGGGTCCTTCAGTGGATCCAGACAGATCGAACAGCAGAATCTTTCTCTGTCCCGTCGAATTTCTTGCTGCTCCATTTCAGCTGGTGCCAGTGACTGTAGAACAGTTTCACTTCCTCTGAACAGAAACAGATCTCTGCTCCTCCCTCTCTCCTTCACTCCCTGCAGTGACTCTTCTCCCACAGTCCACACCTTGTTGTTCACTGGTCCTTACACTGACACACCTGTGAAGGGAGGAGACACAGAAATATTCGGACTGGGAGGAGCTGGTTGCGTTGTTGTTGGTTCATCAGGATTTACTGCATTTCACAGTGGCCTGTTCTCACCTGGTGTTAAGAGGAGCTTTCAGTGAGAGGCAGAGTGTGTTATCCTTCATTCACAACACACAGTAACAATTAAAGTCAAATCAAATAGATGCATTTAATAATAATAAATCACATCTTTATTTATAAAGCACATCTCAAAATAAAGAAAGAAAAACTTATAATAATAAAATTAACAAATACAAAGTCACTCATAGAAGAATGAAAAACTAAAAGTAGACAGCTGAGATAACCTCTTCCTCTTTTCTTCACCAATCACGGCGCTGGATTCGATATAACCATGGGCTTATGGCGGGGTCTACGAGTGGAGTTGATTCTTTGGTCGTTGTTCATGATACACACACACACACACACACACACACACACACACACACACAGTACTGTGATCGGTTGACTTATATAAAGACTCTATAGATCTCTATACAGGGTCCATGTTTTAAAGCAGGACGTCTGACGCTGGTGTGACAGTTTGTGACTCCCCATTGATGAACCAAATGGTTGCCATGGTGATGGAGAAGAAGGTGTCCGGCTGCAGGGGGACTGAGACCAGAGCGGCCGTGAGGGAGAAGAGGAAGAAGAGGGTGACGGCAACTGGGACACGTTCCCTCACCCTGCAGATCAACTATGAACCTGAGAGGTGTGGGTGCACAAAGACCAACTGTTCCCTGTCTGGTGACTTTCTGCAGAACTGCTTTGTTTTCGTACAAAATTTAACTCAGCTTTTTTAAATAAAAGCAGAGTAAATGGTTTTTGAGTGAGATTTTAAAATCTATGACAAAAGTGAAACATAACTTTAACCTTCCTGCAGAAAAGAGATAACAATGACCTTAAACCTCAGAAACACCGACCTCTAGTGGCAGCTCAGTGTAGTGTTGGCAGTGTTGAGAACTTTAATGTGTGAGTGAGATGTGATTTGTTCTGAATGTGACTGGATCACACACATCCTACATATAAAACTATGTATTTTTGCCATGTGTTTTAAAATCACAGCAGGATCATGAAGTACCTTGGTTACCAGCTCCACATGAACATGAAGATCAGAATGCATCACACAGACGTTTAAAACCCAGACTGAAAAAATCTAAAGCCCCAAATCAAACCTTGATTTGTTTCAAATTTAAAATCTTTAAATATATTTCTACTAACGATGGGTGAAATATTTGTTCTTTCCCACTCAAAACACAAATATGCTTTCACTGATGCTAATGACTGAACAGTTGATAGAAAACTGTCCATTTAAAATTCCATAATCATAAACCATTCATTCTGATCACGAAGCTGCATAATTACATTATTATCCATTAACATGAGAAAATGTTAAATCTAAAATTAGTCCAAACCTCCACCCATGTTAAAGAGGAAATCAAATTCCTGGACCTGCGACACAATCTATGGGTTCTTCACTTGGTCCTCATCCCTTCAAACATTTCATGGAAATCGGTAAAGCAGTTTAATAGTGATCCTGTAATGTAATAAAGAATCAAACACGCAGACAGGAGCAGGTAGTAATGACTTTGAATGTTTATTTAAAGTTATTCCCACTGCACAACCTCTCCCTGTGTGAAAGCCCAGTCTGAAAGGAGGAGGATACAGGCCACTATAGCGCCACATCAACACTTTTATTAACAAGGCTTCTTGTTGAGCCACAACACCTCCGCCCCACACCGGTACGGCCCCCTGTGCTGCTCTGTGATGACACACTAGCATGGTGAGGCTGGTTCAGAAACAACCCAGAGGATGAAGAAGGTCCAATAAGAGACACGGCCGAAATTCGGGTGGGTGACTCCAATTAATGAATAGAAAAGAGGACGCTGTCTTACTAAATATCAAGTTCCACGGAGAAAAAAAGGGGGCGGATGATGGTGAGAGACAAAGAGAAAGTATTCAGTAGAAAGAATCCTCTCCTGTCCCTCGACGTGGCTGCCGATCTGCGAGGCGGGCTTTGATGATGCCGCTAACGTTGAAGGTTGAGGCTTGTGAAGAAACCTCAAGATTCACAGCGTGGCCGTCGTCCTTCTCCAATCAATGACGCAGTTCCTCTCTCCACACAAAAACGGAACGACTGGGACGGAGAGAGAACTTAAATCAATTCACTGAGCAGATGTCGTCCTCTATTGTTTAATAATTGTGTTTCAATTCATCATGAAATGCAGCAACAGCACAATGAATGACAGAGTGTGTTACCTGCGGAGGGGACTACAGATCTCCGAGGGGAATGATTTCTTCGTTGATAAAAAACTCGATAGTCTCCTCTTCCCAGTCGTCCACGTTGCTGTCCAGCTCATCGGTGTCCACGCCTTGTAAAGACAAAAAAAGACAAACGGTCAGATTTTTCCTGATTTAAATGAAGGACTGTAGAGGGAAGTGAAGGGTGAGGATTATTAAAGTGAGAGGTCTCACCTCCTCTGAGCTCGAGGCGCAGGCTCTTCTGTTCCAGGTAGGTCTGTACCGCCTTCTCCCTGTATTGATGGTATTCCTCCATCATGGTCCTGCGCTTGTCCACCAGCTCCTACTCACACAGAACGACAGATTGTGTTACAACTCTTCGTGTCTGTAACTATAGATTATACTTGACAGCTTTATTATAGACTCATATTAGGGCTCGTAAACAGGAAGCTTTTCTGATTTAAAGCACTGGAAATACTGCAGTTTTGCTTCAAAGCAGATTTTTAATTCTCTTCCTCAAAGAAATAAATCTGCCCGTTATCTAAAAATGACTTTCTAGCTTGTTTTTTTTTTTTTTTAAAATCACATTATCTGTAAACAGCTTTTTACTTTATAACTGACTTTACATGTACAGAAATATAATAAACATGGTAAGATATAGTTTGAGAAATGGAGTAAGTCAAACCTTGGAAGCCTTGGACTGGCTCAGACGATCCTTCTGCTCAAAGATCTTTGAGTATTTCTTAAGATCCTTCTTGATCGTCTGCAAGAGAAAGAGAGAGTTGACTGTGTGAAGAGCAACCAATCAAGAGCCATTAAGAAAACACAGAACATTGTGGTCGTGAGCCTCAGATCAGCGTTAGAATCAGGAGCTACAGAGCAGCTCTCATACGAGGTGTCAGAAAAGTGAAGTTTGTCATCAGTGGCTCCACACACACACACAGTGTATATTACATTATGACAAAGTGGTACCTTGATGGAATCTGCACTGAGCAGGGTCGTAGGTCGGGGTCTCCACAGCAGCTGACAGAAGCGGTCCTTGTTGTTCTTCTGAAGGAGACGACCCTGGAACGTCCACAGCCAGTACGCATTGTCCACCTAGACACAAACAGGTCAGTGTGAGGTTTTACTAGTTAGTTTGTATTTTACAGTTTAACCATTAACTTTATTATAACTCTAAATAAAACAAATATATTGAAATTGTACAAATATATACACATACTTTCTGCATTGTTTATTCTGTAGACTACGTTTTCATATCAGCAAACAAAGAGTGATACTGATACGTCTGTGTAAAGCTCATATCGGAGGATTCCTGTACCTTGTGGCTCCACCAGGAGACGGAGGTGACAACGTAGCGACCGGTTGGGTCCCACTCCACATCTGAGGCCATGTAGTGCTCCGCTATGTTCATCATGGTGCAGTCTGACGTGTCCACAAAGGTAAGAGCTCCGTTCATACTGCACACAAAAGAAAATAACAAAAGGTTACACACACACACACACACACACACACACACACACACACACACACACACACACACGCGCAAATATATAAAATCGAGCCTGAGATAAGAGTTAGAATCAGGAGCTGAGCTCTCATACGAGGTGTCAGAAAAGTTTAGTTTGTCATCAGTGGCTGCTTGTGTGTCTCTCATGCACACACACGTACCTCCGGAGTCCAGCCAGCACCAGAAACTGTCCCTGGGGGCTCCAGAAAATGCTGTTGGCCTGCTGCTTGTCATACATCTCTGTGGAAACAAAAAACACAGTGGCACAGTCAGTGGATGTTTGTACAGCGTCTTTTACTGTGCAACACGGTGTCAACGTGTGCGTCCAATCTACTCACTTATGAGATCGATCTTGCCGTTGTTTTTGACATGATAGAAGGAGACGTTGATTCTAGGAGACTCTCCGTGGAGAACAGCGAACTTGCTGCCGTTGGGCTCCCACGCAAAAGCTATGATGCCCTCTGGAAAGATGAACACAACCGACGATAGATCAGGCTTCTTCTTCAACAAGACTCTAACACACAGTTACCTTTCCTTTGTGCGTGTATGCTCTTACCCTTCATCTCCACCACATCGACAGGAACCTGCTTCTCTCTCATGCGGAAGATTTCAAAGTTGGTGACCACACCCTAAAACACAAAAAACTAGATTTAGAATTTGATTTTCCACCAGTCCGATCCCTCCTGTTTCCCCTCTTCCTCGTTCCATCTGTGTACCTGTGTTCCTTTAGGAGTCCTGTCCACTTTGACACACAGGTAATCTCCATTCCTCTGCCAGTGCAGTTTGCAGTCGACAACATTGAAAAGGTTGCGGACCCGGATCTCCTGACGGGTGGGCATCTGCATCAGAGTCACTCTGGCTGGGATGTCTTTGTCCTCAGGGACCCAGAATGCTAGGATGTTGTCACCAGGAGACCATGAGAAGTCCCTGTAGACACAAACACACACTTGTTAAAAAACACCCACACTGAATCAACTGAAATCACAGAATTATTAGATGTAAATCAGAAAATCATTATCAAGGACTCTTACTTGATCCCGCTAATCTTGAGACTCTTCTTGTCGAGCAAGCCCATAGACTGGAAGGAGCAGAAACTTGGTGTTAAATGCTACTTGCACATTTAATACACAAATAAATAGAAACACAAACACAACTAGATCTTTTTTTGTAAGTTTACTTACAGGAGCTTCGTAGATGCTCAGCGTGTCTGGCGTCATCCTGGCAAAGAACTTCCCATCATGGCTCCATCTGAAAACAGGTAAATAACATTCAAACACCACGACAGTAACAAGTGCAAAAAACAGCGAGGTTGAAAATGACATTCTTAGAAGAAGAGAAGTATAAAATAAACTCACTTGAATATGGGCCAGTGTGCGGAGCTCTCACAGTGGAAGCCTCTCTTCTTCTGTCCGGTCAGGATGTCCCAGATGATGATCGCCTGTGGGTCCTCCTTGGTGTCCATCAGTGGACTGAAGGTCACCACGTACCTGAGGACATCGCAACCGCACATAAAGCGTCAGAAAGCTCAGACTCTGCACATCTCACCCAACAATATCCATCATTGTGTACATCCTCACTGCGCTTTTACTACACATTAAGGAGCGTCTCATTGTCATAAACCATGGGATGTACAAGACCACATGATGGACAAGGGTCAATTCAATTTAATCATCACTATTGTGGAGGAAATTCTGCTTTTCCTTCTCAATAAAAATGTTCACATGGAAGCTGTGTGCGGCTGAAGGGACTAACTGTGTCTTTTCTGCATTAACAAGCAAAAAAGAGACTTTTGTGAATTTAGTTACAATATCTACATCCATCTTTTAGATATGGTGAAGGGGAGGACAGCAGAATAATAATGAGCCATATTTCATAACTGCAATTTAAGATTTGATTTCAAAACAGCAGCATTAAGATGTCAAGCAGTCAATCGTCTTTATCATTTCTAATCACATATATGTGCAGTTAAAAGCCTTTTATCAGCTGCCAAACAGAAATGTTGATTACCTCTCACATGGTGAGAAGTCGATGAGGGACACGCCCTGATGGCTGAACCTCTGAATCTGTTTGAACTTCTCGCCGCCCCACAATGCAATGCCACGCTGGTGGAATGTGGCCAGATAGGTGCCTTTGGGAGACCAGCGCACGTATGTCTCTGTCCAGCGCTGTAATAAGACACAGAAACATCATTAATCCAGTGCTGTTGAATCATGTGTCACACAAATCTGCAAGTCGTGCATTTTCCACACGTGAAGAACTACTTACCGCTCTCTCTTCAGATACGATCGGCTCCTTGGCATCATTTGCAAAAATGGCGGTCCTCTCTCCGGCTTCGTAGATGACACTGTACTGGTCACGACAGTCTTGATCCTCGATCCAGTGGCGCATGTTACCCTGAACAGACAGAAAAACACACAAAGTTAATGGAACGTAAAGCATTTTGGTCATTTAACCGTGTCCACTTATTTAGTAAAGAGTCGGATCTGTTACAGGAAACACTCACGAAATCTTTGAAGGGCTGCTTTTCTGGAGTTTCCCACTCATCGCTGATGTTCATGTACCTGGGAAGATTAAATGGGAAACGTCATCTTATTGTGCCCTACGTGCTGGTTTGCGTGTTACTGGCATGTTTTGTCCGACAGCGCACACTCACTTGTCAAAGTCGGTGAAGAGGTTGACCCTGAACGTGTGCTGTTTGTCCAGTTTGTAGCCATCTGCATTCTTCACTGCCTCGAGGGCCTGAGTGGGAGCAGCATACTCCAGGAAGATGTAACTGCGTGTACAAGAGAAGCCATGAGAATCAAATGAATCTGAAATTCAGCATTAAGGCAGAACAAAGGACACGAAGAGTTCACATCACACGTGTGAGACGACAGGATCGTACCCTTTGGTCGTGCCCTCGACGACTGGGTAGAACTCATTGGTGATCTTGCCAAACTTGGAGAAAATCTTGTGTATGACGTTCTTGAGCTTCTCCAGACGTTCTGGGCCGACCTCGGGAACATTGTCCACCACCACCACGGAGTCTATGCCGTCAGCCTCCAGGGGCTTGTCCTTCAGGATGTCAGCGAGGAGCTCTGTGAGGGGAAGGAGAGAGGCATCAGGGCGGGCAGCAGCAATAATAGGTCTTTTATCTGACTGTGTCCTGGTGCTTCTTAAAACACTCAGAAGGCCAAAGAACTCTAAAATTCTAAAACTACATGAGACCACTGACATCACTTTTAAATACCAATGGAAGGTATCAAGGGGTTAATGGTATCTGTCAAGATTGTCCCAGTGATGATATGCTGGTGGAAAGTCCCATGATCTAAATCCGCTAACTTTGAAAAAAATTAATTAAAAACCAGTTTGCTTGTGACAGCAAAATACAGTTTAATACAAAAGTGCTCCAATGAATCCTGCTGTCGTGAAGATTATAACACTCGTTTTAGAAAGAATTAGACAATTAAGACAAGATCTTAATTCAAATTCTATACATTTGGTCGCATTGTGTTTTCTAGAAACGGATTATTCTCCGTGATAAAGATTATGGTAAATCTGTGGATTGTATTGTGTATCAAATCTCAATTACATGTCTGTCATATGGGTTTTGATGGCGACATCATTGCCCAATATCTGATTTCCTTATTACCTGAGATTGTCATCACCACTGGCAGATGATTCGTATCAGTCAGGCTCTAATTGTAATATACTGAGATGTGCGACCGCTAAATGATACAACTCTATAGAGCACTTTAACACAAATAGCTAAGATACAATTAAAGCTGCAATAATTAATTAATTGATTTCTGGAACTCAACAAGAATTTGCTGAATCCAGTGAGTACTTGCTGCTTCTCTCTGGCTTATGATTATCAATGAGATATCTTCTTGCTTCGTGCAGAAACCAGGAACGTGAAGAAGTCATTTTAGCCTTTGTTAATGAATCAGCTGCATTAACCAAACCCTGCACCCCCTTCTACCTCACCGCTGTGCGGGTTAAATCATCTACTGACGAGGCCACAGCCTGCAAGAGGCTTCCGTGGGCGGCTAATCATCGGCTAACGTTAGCCAGGATACCCTTTAAATGAACTATATCTATTATGCTAACTAGTGTCGAGGCTTCGAAGCGTGTGTCGAGGCTTGTGTTGATGACGTATGTGGTGGCGTTCAAAGCCCCCCCCCCCCGTCACATTTTGTGGACTTGGGACTTTATTGCAAAAAAAATAAGAAACCGCACAGTGGAAAAGTTGATATTAGTAAATAGAAATGAATAAAATGTTGCTCTACATTTATTGTCCACTTGGTGACACAGTGGAGCAAATGAAGCGCCATGAAGCTTCGGCCCACGAGTGACCCAATTGGATGGGAAGCGTCAATGCTGCATGAAGCTTCATCTCACCATCACTAATGCTAACTCCTTTAACCGAACCCCCGGAGATACATCGGACAAGCTAACGCGGTAGCATCCGTGGCACCGCCGCCTCTGAGCCCGCTGCGGCTAAATGCTAACTGTTAGCACCAGGCCGGAAAGCCGGCGTGTTTCCTGCCGCCGCTCACCCTCATCCTCGATGTCATCCACGAAGTCCTCCGGGTCGCTGAAGGAGGGTTCCTCCTCTTCGTACTCGGGGTCGTCCACCATATCCACCGTGTCTTGCATTTAACAGGCCTGGGAAACGGATGCGTGAGCTTTAAAAACAAAGCTAAAGCGAGTGGAGGCTGGCGGTGTCCGGCCGGTGTGACACCATGTGCGGCTACGGGGAAAATGGACGATGAGGCGGAAACGTCTCGCCGGAACCGGATCAAAGGACAAGCGGCGCTGCGCGGAAAAAGCCGATCTATAAAACACACGGAACCAAGAAAGATGGCGCCGCGTGTGTAGCCTAGCCTTCTCGGTTTGTTTACAGATCGGTGAACAGGGCTGGTGGGGTTTTTTTTTACTGTGACGCTCATGTTTCACCCGGAAAAAAGAAAGAGACACCCGGGAAACGTCACACTTTCCCGCGAGATGCGCGATTAGATGAACTACAAGGAAAGAAACTACAGCGTGTGTGTGTGTGTGTGTTTTAGCTAGCACGTGCTAAAAACATAGCTTCTTCCTAGTGTGTTGCCTGAGTGTTGGTGTGAAGGGACCGGAGCCATGGACCGGGAGTGTGTGTCGCTGCTGCCCCGGGTGTGTGAGGTGCTGCGGGGCTCAGGGTCCTCTCTGCCCGATGACACCAGCCTGGAGAAGCTGCTGGACTGGTTCACAGGGCTGACCGAGGCTGGTGGGTACCATTTTCTCTCTCTCTCTCTCTCTCTCTCTCTCTCTCTCTCTCTCTCTCTCTCACACACACACACACACACACCACGCCATTAAAACAGTTGCAGTTTAAGTTTTTCTTCTTAATTGATTAATCAGTTTATTGCTTTGATTGTGATCTTCATTTAAAACGTTCCTGGGACGGCTCCTGTAACTTACACATGATGAATGGAGCACATTTCCCAAATAACTGTGTGTTTAAACCTTCCATTTGACGTTAATAGGTGGATCTGTGCAGGAGACGTGTCCATGTCTGCTTGAGTTCATCTCCGCTGTGGTTCTCATAACCTCATCAGACCCTGGTGTCATCTGCTTCACCCTCAAACTCTCTGGTTTAATAGCCGCCACCGAGGACGGCTTCAAAGCGCTTCAGGTACAACTTGTGTACTTTTACTAAACTACTGTCACTTAGTGTTCTAAATCCAGCTGACTGTAACCTGACTCTGGGGATGCTCCCCCTCTGTCGCAGGGCTCCGTTCTGGACCTGGCGTTTAACCCTCAGCACTGGCGTGACGCCGGGCTCTGGGAGGATCCCTGTATACGGATTGGCTGGATCCAGGGCTTGAGGAACATGCTGCAGCATTCGAAGGCTTTTACTTTCTTTGTACAAGCAGGTGAGTCTTCATGCTGGAAACCTTCTCCTCACAAGATGTTAGTTCTGACAGAACAATTTAATCTTTCTTTTTTTTAATTCTCCAGATTTCATTGGGCCTCTCCTACAACTTCAGACGGACTCGAGTCTGTTTGTTGCCTCAGCTGCAAATCAAACGCTCGCCCACATCCTGATCTTCTTTCAGCCGGGAGGTGACGGCACATTTAAGGATCACGGGAAAGTCAAGAGGACACAAACCTCCATCACTGACGTGGAGCCCTCCAGCCAAGATTACTCTGCTGTGCTCGGGACAATCTCACAGTTCCTCAAGGAGTCGCTGCTTCCCAAAGAAAACACCCGGCTCCATCAGAGTCGGCAGATTCTCAAGCTGCTGGCTCTGCTCCTGGCTCGGGCCCGGCAGCCTCTCCGGGACAAGCTGCTCGGGACAGTCGCAGACTCTCTGGAGGAGCTGGTGGCTGCAGGATACAGTCAACTCACCCTCCCTCTGATGGACATCATTCTGGCTGCATACAGGTAGAACAGCTCCCTCATATGGTTAGATGGTTTGAAGATAGTAGTCATAGGAACAATGCAACAAAGCATCATATGTAAAGATGGACGACATGACAGCTCCACTAAAAGGAAGCCACAATTTGTTGATTGCCCCCTGGTGGCTGGCTTAAACCACAGTTGGTACCTAAACACAATGTAAAAAGAAATACATGTTTATAACAAGGTTCAGATTCAGGTTTAAGTTCCTCCATGTTGGTTTTCAGCAGCTCCAGCACTGATGACTGTGTCCCGGACCAACGTGTCACTCGTCTTCTATCGTCCATGCTGAACATCACCAAACCCTCGGACCTCATTGGTGCAGCAGCTGCTTTTCTGCGCGGAGGTCGTCATCATCAGTGAGCACCTGTTCACACCCCCACACGTTCACCAGTACAACCTCAGTTTGAACTGGTTGTAGTTTCATTCTTTTTCTGTCTCTTCCCCAGAGACACCGTCCACACAGCTCGGGCTGTGAGAATACTCCTGCTGCCCCTCCACATTATAACTGGTCAGACTCTCCTGGGCACAGACACCACAGGTAACACACTGTGATAAACACATTAGAAAGGTGAACAGGTTAAAAGTCTACGTGACTGATTTATTTTCTGTTCTCGCAGTAGAAGAGCATCACTTTTCAATTGCAGAGCAGCTGAAGATTAAAACCTCCTGCATCTCAATGATCTGTGTGTGTCTGACCCACACGCCACCGATCACACTCATGGTGAGAGTACAAAGACGTCTGATTCTACAGGAGGAGGAAACGCAGTATTTAGAATGTGTAGCAGCCTAACATCACCGTCTCTCTGTTTCATTCCCCCTCAGCCTCGTGACTTACTCCCCTGTCCTCCGGTTTCAATCATCACTGCGGTTCTGTCCTTGTTGAGGATCGTCAGTGGAGACTCTTCCTCCTTGTCCTCGGGCTGTTCTGAGGTTTTCAGGAACCTTGTTGGATCTGGAAAAGTTCCGAAATGTGCTCTAGAGGTTCTGACGGGTCTCAGCAGCAGCCCAGGTAAAAACTCCTGTTGTTTCCGTCACCTTCAAAGATATTCTACTGGACAGACTGATTTCTCAGTACAGCGTCTGTATGTAGACATTAAAGTCAATTAAAAAAATATCTATTTAACTTATTAATAATACATATAATAATGAATAATGAGTCTAAATAACATTAGATTATGATATTTTCCTTGTGTGTGATTCAGGAATGAAAGACAAACTGACTGAGGTCGTCACAGTTCTGATACAATATCTGAACAATCCTGACTCTGACCCCACTGTAAGTGTGTGTGTGTGTGTGTGTGTGTGTGTGTGTGTGTGTGTGTGTGTGTGTGTGTGTGTGTGTGTGTGTGTGTGTGTGTGTGTGTGTGTGTGTGTGTGTGTGTGTGTGTGTGTGTGTGTGTGTGTGTCCCTGCATGCTGTGTTCCGCTAACACAACTTTAAACTTCTTTACATTTTCTTTAACTTTATTTTGTCATTGATATTCTGCATTAATGAGAAGAAAGGAGTCTTTGTCTAAAACCAATAAAAACTGGTTATTCCACACTGCTGTATCTAAGGTAATACACAAGTCGTACCAGGCCTTATTGACGTGGATGAGTGTGTGTGAAGACGTCTCCTCGTTAACAGAGAAGCTCAAACAAGGTAAAGTTCACCTGCAGCTCTTCAAACTGCTCTTTTTGTGGCTGTGTGTTGTGTTAGTTACATTCTACTGTGTGTATCCGTGTTAGATCTCATCAACGTTGTGACGAAACGTGCGTGCGACATGCGCTGGGAGGTGAGAGACTCCACTGTGGAGTTTCTGGGAAAACTGTCAGGTGTCCTGAAACAAGGCGAGGAGACGTGCGACGCTCTGCTGGGCGGCTGCTGGAGCACTCCTCTCCTCAGGGAGGCGCTGCAGGATCCAGAGAGCTACGTGCGGGCCAGTGCCATCTCTGCACTGGCACAGACACTGGAGCACAGCTGGCACCAGGGGGCAGCGGTCACACAGGAGCAGGTAGGCAGAAGGGATTTCTCTGAAAAACACAAACAGGCTTTATTCAGTTTTTATTATAAAGTTTTACATCATGAGCTCGTGCAATGACTGTGATATGTCTCAGGCTGCAGCTCAGGCCTAGAGCGGGCCGTCCACTACACAGCAGGCTCGGTGGTTTGATCCCCAGCTATAGTTGGTGGTTGGATAGTTTAAATTCTGTGTTTCACTCTTACTTGAGAGGAATACATCAATGCCATCACTCGTTCATAAACTCATAATCTCAAATAGCCAACTGTAACACTCCCGTCTCCTCCAGATCATTTAACATGTACTCGACTCTACTGATAAGTCTTTCTGTTTATTTCTCTGCAGACTGACCTCGTGACCCGGCTGCTGGAAATTCTCTCGCAGGACACGGAGGGATTCGCCAGGAGAGCAGTTGTGCAATATTTCATCGCCTGGTTTTCTTCTCGTTCCTCCCACACGTCTCCTCTGTCGTCTCCCTCCTCCTCCTCCTCTCTGCGGATGAACTCTGTGAGCTCCGTCCTCTCTCTAGGCAGCGCCGATCTGGACTGGGAGGTCAAAGTTCACACTCTGGAGCTGGCCGAGCTGCTGATGGACGAGGCCTGTTCAGGTCACCGGGGTTACAGGAAGGGCTCCGAGACGCCTCCTGCTCTGCGTCACCCATACGCTGGGATTTCTGATCAGACTCTTGGAGAGGGGGTGGAGCCAGATGTGGCCGGCGCGTTGAGTAATCTGGTCGAGCAGGGAGTCGTCTCGGCTTTGCTGAGTGGTCTGGTGGACTGCGATAGACCCGTGGGTCTGAAGGCCTGTCAGCTCCTGATTACGCTCAGAGAAACTGTCTGCCCTCGGCCGCCCCCGGATGCTCCTCCTGCCACGGCAACAGTCGCCAAGGTGTCCTGTGAACTGCCGGGATGCGGCTGGGGCCTGGAGGTCAGAAAAATACCGGGGATGAAGAGGTTTGATCGGGTCAAAGAGGCAGACGTCACTCATCGGACTCCTGGTGGTGAGGTTGGGATGGACGGCGCGAGCAAGGGCGGCGACAGTGTGTGTGTCGGCGTGTGTGACATGTTGAGGTCTCTGGGTTTGGACGAGAAACTGGACATACTGAGTCAAAGCAGTGACCACGTCCACAACTCTGCTCTCTCTCTGCTGCAGGACATACTGACTGCGAGCGCCGCACACACTCAGCAAGACGCAGAACCAGGACAGGAAGTTATAGTGGACTGTTACTGACACACGTACACACTGTTGGTTTGTTATCAGTGAGGAACAACACACTCTTAACTCTACATGTGCCTTCATGTTGTTGTGATTAGAGCTTGACGGATATGGATTTTCTTTGGGGACAGATGCTGATCCAGATGTTTGTGGTGTAAAAGATTTCCACTATCGACATATCGGGGGAAAAAATGTAATTGAAGTTTAGTATTTTACAGTTTAACCATAAACTTGAGTGTAAAACACAAAGACGACCAAATATGTTGAATGAAAATAAAGATATTTTTAATGTAAGATGTGGATTCTTCTAAATATAGAAAACATTTGTCTTTATTCCACCGGCCTACACTTACCTGACCTGAGCCTGACTGAACCCAAAAATAGATATTTCTTTTTGCTTCGTTTCATCCATTTGCTCGCCGTCAGCTCACCAGGCGGAATCAACTCTCGTCTCTTCCGCTCACTTGCCCTCTGGACACCCACACATCGACCCGGGGGGGGGGGGGGGGGCAGCATGGCACAGACGCACCTCGTCTGCGGTGACCACGCAGCGGAGGCATCACACGAGCAGCAGCAGCTTCGCTCCTGTGCTGCTGAAGTGGAACAGATGCGTCTGACACGGTTCACTTAAGTTGAAACGTGTCCTGTGAAGACACGTCCATCAGGATAAAGAGACAAATATCACATTCATACCTTCAGTTTAAAAATTAACAAACACATTTTTCACTGAACTCTCATTATTATATTTTTCTTTCGACTGTTGCACATTAATTGAAAATGAAATCCAAACGTTACTCTGATCTACTATCTCTGTAGAAATGAATCAGTCAAGGGTAATTTTTGTTTGCAAGTATAATTAATTAGCTTTTTCATAGTTTTCCAGATTCAAGGGATCTTAAGTTCTGTGGTTGGTGAGAAATGTGATTTTAATGGATCACTGCACCTTTTTCCAGGATGGGGGGCTGAAACACATCCTCTGCACAGTAAATGTATAAATACGTCAAATGATTTCAACAGGAATAGAAGAAAAAAATTAAATCAAAGGTAGAATTAGTAGAAATTAATGACAAAATAAATTATATTTGAATAAGAATGGCACATGAAGAAACCTCTAGTTTGTACATTTAACATTCTTCAGTGAATATTTACGTTCCTGTGATTTAACAATCAGCTGTTTTATTTCACTTCGCTCTTTAAATCTCTTCGGATCGACTGTAAAAACGAATAAGTGAATGAATCGGCTGCAGCTCAACCTTCACAGAGACTTGTGATAATAACCTTAATAAGAGGTTTTAAACACCTCAGGTCAT
>CM048044.1:3333407-3493407 GCA_026259375.1 Verasper variegatus | reverse complement strand
ATTTTCCTATCGTACAGAGGCTTTGTCACGTCGCAGCTCAGACTGTTTATAAAGATGAACAACACGTCTCCACTTCCTCCCACAATCCAGAAACTAAGATAAACTATCTCAGATTTCAGAAGGCCAGAGTCGGAGCAGCTGCGATTGGTGAATGGAGCCATTGTAGCGAGGACCCGTCACAAAACACTATTCACAGGGCAATAAATGACAGCAGCTAGCAAGAGGAGTGCTGGTGTACTTTTCTATTTTCCTAATACAGGGCTGTTTACTGCCCCTGACATTTTGCTATCAGGATCAAACACTATTTCATATTTTAAAGAGTCATCTGAAGTTCAACAATGAGTTTACAAGACGGTAGGTTTTTAACTTGGCTAACTGTGCCTCCTTTGCACAGCAGTTTATCCTCAGACAGAAGACGTTTAATGAAAGTCACCGGTGCAACAACGGCTTCCTCAATTTTGTCAGACTGCTGCTGGTCAACGGGGTGAAGTTACTTTGCTGCTTCACCCCGTTGACCAGCAGCAGTAGATCACAGTGAATTCTCCATGTTTCAAACTCTGTTATGTGTTTTTTTTATGTCATGTTATGGATCAATGCTTTAGATCTAAAACCAGGTATTTAGAGTATTTATAGTTTTAATCACTAAAGTCAATTATCCTAGAAATGACTGTTGCAGCCCTAAAGTGAATCTTAGCCACTTGTGTCCTGGGACCTGATTTCCTCCTTTCACACACAGCCTGTCCTGGAAAGTGACTGTAAAGTGGTGTTTGTTTTACCTTATTGCTCAAACCGCTAACCTCCTCTTCAGTAAATGTAAGCAAACTGTACAGAATTCAAATAAAATGTGATATTATCGGATACTGTCATTTTCATTTGTGGACAAACACGTTCAGCTCTGATGAATGTTTAGATTTATTAGAGATATCACGAGAAAAAAACATTTGATGATCAAGTTCTTGTCTTTTTAATTGACGAGTTTTTCACAATCCAGCAGGTTGTACTTATTAATACTTCTTCAAAGATTTAACCAATAAACATTAACACTATATTAGAGTTTCTCAGCCGTGAGGTTGGTGGGACACAAGGCACTTTTCAGTATCGATAAACGTATTTGTAATACCAAAATAGAAGTAAATATAACTTGGATGCATCTGGAGTTCAAGCTTCACTTTTGAAAACAGACATTTAAACTATTGACACTTGACAATTTGGGGACAGGGTAGAGAAAAGGGAGACACATTCAGATTTATATTAATATAAAAGTTAAATATTGTGATAGAACACTAGTGCGATAGCTAAACGGTCACAAAAACCTTACATGAAAGACATAAGGCCATCAACATAAATGTATAATTATATGAGTCACATTCAACCTAAACCACATAAATGTATTATTCTTATATTATCTTGTCAAAGACGTGTTTTGATGTTAGTTTGGCACGAGCTTCACAGTAATTTAGAGTGAGTGAAGTTTTATGAACAAATATCTTATAGTGGGACAGAAGTCGATTGTTAAACATAACATGCAAAAGTACAATATATATAATAAGGTGTTTTTTGAGCTTCTCACGATTTAAAAACAATGTGATACGGTGCATTTCTGACCTTTTTCCACTAACTTAAAAGAACATGTGTCTTCCATTCTTGCCAATCCCTATGTAATGTAACACAGATGTGGATCCAGATGTAGATAAAAGAATGTCTCAACATACATCAGGAAACTAATACGTGCAGAGGTTTGTGAGGATTTAGCTCTCTGGGTATTAACTATTTTAAAATATGGACGTTTTACGGCACCTGAAACTACAACTACTTCAATAAAATCTGTTTGTTTCTCCACCTTCTTGCATCTGGAGAAGTCAGTTGCTGTTTGGCAGACGAGCAGGATGTTAGATGTTAAATTCTCCGCTCAGGCAAAGTAAGCGTAGAGAAAGATGTTAATGCTGATCAGCAGCAGCGCGTTAGCACAGCAGAACCTCGACCAGAACACACTCTCTCTAAGAGTGGGAACTCTGGGAGCTGGAGCCGGCTCCGGCCGCCGCACTGCTGAGATGCACAATCCCTGCACCCGCTGACCGCACGTCACCCGCAGAGCTGGCTCGGAGCCTGCAGCAGCAGCAGCACACACACACACACACACACACACACACACACAGAGCAGATACAGGAAGTTACTCATAGTTGACTCTTCATCACATGATGGCTGGTTTTATCCTGAGTGGTGTTCATATCCAGACTCTTACCCTGGGAGCTACGGTGGCTGACAGAGGACACTTTCTGAAGAGGAATTTCTCTCTGTGGCTGCTCGGTTATTGTCCACCAGGTCAGGTTACACAACTGAGAGAGACGTGGAAGCAAATGCAACACAATTTAATTTGACAGTTATTATATTCTGCCATAAATAGAACCTGTGTCAAATATAAAGAGGCTGAACATGTGTCCTGTTGTGTATAAAGATGGATGACATGACGTCTACCGAAAGTGAAGCCAAAACCCCTTGATTGCCCCCTGGTGGCTGGCTGCAGCGTAGGCCATAAACCCCTGCATCTCCACAAGAAAAGCAAAAATTCCCAAAATGCTGAACTGTTCCATTAATGCTATACTGGTTCTACAAGTAAGATGTGTCATATCATTGCATTTTAATATTGTGTTCATGTGATTCCATTTTACATTTGATGTTTTGTGCATATTTCATAATCAATACCAGAAATTCACCAGAGAAAACCCCCAGATACAAAAGTGTGGATTTCCTCAGGTGGACATTGTTATTTGTTGTCTCAGGATGAATGTGATGGAAACGGAGTCGTATGTGTTTTTTAGATTTGGTTAAATCTCCTATAACATGGTTTTCTATCAGAGACGCTGGTGTTTGCGTTCAGAGTTCAAACGCAGGCCAGAGTCACGTCAGATGTGACGAATATGTCCCCTGAAGTAATGAGCCTGGAACATTTCACGTGTCATTCGATCGTGCGCAACAATACATCTACTTTACCATGAGCCTGGTTTGTGTAGTTCATTGTGGATTTACATGGGCTCGGCCTGCGACTGGTTTCTAACGTAGAAACCAACCTTCAGTTAATCTGCTCTGAGACGTTCAGCTGCCTGTTTCTTTACCTCATGTTCTTCTCCTGTTTTATTTTTTAGTAGATAACATTGCAGGTGTATCAACAGAAAACCTGCTGAGCTCACCTGCTTCACAGCTCTGTTATTTACCGTCTCCATGTGTACACACCTGTTCCGGGGTTGGCGGCGGCGTGAGCAGCGACACTATAGTGACCACGATAGTGGTGAGGCCACAGAGCAGGATGGCGAAGTGGAGGTAGTGGACGCTGCGCAGCACGTTAGGGGCTGAATCCACGACGCCACATCTGGGAGGAGGGAACCCAAACTCCAGCACCATCCTGCACACACCCACCACCAGGCCCACCATCAGGCCCCAGAATGCACCCTGAAAACACACAGACACACACACATTAATGCAAACAGACAACATTGCATGCCCTATTTAGTGATTTGGTATTTTTGGCTTCAGTCTGAGCAGCGTTGGGCGTGTTCAACTTGTAAATCTCACTTTCCCACCGTGATAACCTGTTGTATTTGTCACGTCGCATATTTGCGCACACGTGCAGTGTCACAATTAACTCTCTGTCTCGTTCTGTTTCCAGCTTTCATCAAAGAATGTGATCTGTGCAGTTTGACCCAAGACAACAATCAGCCTGTCAAAGCACTCAAAGCTCTTCTCACTTTCCCTCCTTTGTTCTACTTCCTTTATACACTTTCCTCTAAGGCATTTCTCTCTTTGACCAAATTATTTAAACTAAATAAATTATTTCACGTCTTTTTTTAATTATGAATATAAATCTATATATATTTTAAGATATTTATAGTTTTTGGAATTAAAACACAAAATGTAGTTTCGAGGATTAATGGATCATCATAAGACACATGTTAGATATGTGCTCTAAACTTACAATGACTAATTACAGGTTTTACCAAAGGATTTTACGAGTGACACTTGCTCCTCTGGTTCAAAGAGAACGACTGTAAATACGTCTGAACTGTTTGCTCTCTGCATGTGACACATCCTGAGCAGTAACATGGGACCTTTGACCCCATGACTCAACACCTTTTAGATTCCTCGAGCTCTGTTTATCTGCACAAACAAAGCGCTCGCGCCTTTTGTGTAAAAGTTGACCCTGCGCAATAACATTTTTATGGGTTAAAGTGAAATGAAAACAATTTGGTGTTTGCAAGAGTAACGGAAGACGCCTGTGTTGATTTAAACTGTGTTTAAATTTGGTTCAGCGTCATTGTGCTTATGCTGCGCAAGTCGGAAATTTGGACTCAAAATCCAAGATGGCTGCTGCGCCAATAAAAAGTAAAGGGATCACCAAATTTATCCCAATTAATCCTGAGGGGGACAACATGTGAGTTTCATGTTAATCTCTTCCAAGAGACGTTTCACTAAAAACTAAAAATGTGAACCTGCTTTGGTGCAAGAGGGAAAGTCAGGGGATCATCAAAGCCAGTAGGATTTAGCCTCTGGGGACCAAGAATTTCCGCATCAAATTATTTCTCAATCCATTCCTAAGTTGTTGAAATATTTCCCTGTAGACCAAAGTGGTGGAAGGGCCAACATTTCTTTCCACTAGCTAGAAAGGATTTCTTGGGACGTCCTTATTTGACCAGCATTATCAGCAGATCAGTATTTTCTGGGCTATTGCAAAATCACAGTGCTTTTCTCAGCCAAGTCCATTGCAAACCCACTGTAGTAAGAATACAAGGTAAAAGTAGAACTAAGCAGACACTGAAGCCTCATCCAGAGTTGGAAAGACGTAATATTTACATTAGAGAAAAGAGGGGAAACACTTTCATTGTGAAAAACCTGCGAGAAGCCTCTTGATTTCAGGCTTTTCAGTTCAGTGGGTTGGGCAGCGGGCCAGCACACAGCAGGCACACCCTTGTAATAAACCAGGGAATGAATCTTGACAATGCAGCAGACTGGTCTTTACTTGCTCCGACACACTCGCACGACAACATTGTTATCTATTCAACACCGCTGTGTTATCTTTATCCTCCGATCACACTTTCCCTCACTTGCACTCTGCTGCACAGACAGAAACTGAATCACTTTCATCCTTCGCAGTGAAAGTGCAGCAGATTCATGCCGAGGAAATCCAAACAATGCACTTCAACTTAAAAGTGCAGACAAACATCCACCCGCATGTGGACTTCACACCCAGCAGCGAGGGATGTTTGCACTCAGCTGGATCCCATGTGAGGCCAATAAAACTGCAAACCAGCACAGTGTGGGAGAAAGGACAGAACGCTGCGCAGAGGAAAACCTCGAAACTCCAGAATCTTCTGCTGAGTAGTTTGGTTTCAAGACAACTGTGTATTTGGAATACAATTTAGTTCTGTGTGTTTTCTTTAATAAAAACTTGTGCACATGTCTGTTTCTGACTGTAATCAATGCATCGTTAATTAGCTGATTAATGGATTTGTGAATCAACAGAATGTGATGATTGATTGTCAAACTCTGGAAGCTTTTTGAGTCATTTATTAAATAAAAATGCATAATTCATAGTTGCTGCAGCTTCAAAAATGTGAGGATCTGCTGCTTCTTTCTCTCTTATTGGTGTAAATTGATCAAATTTACCACAAAGGAGGTTCTGTCTGAAAACACCAGGTGGAAAGATGGGATATGGGAATCTTTTATTTAATGTTGTGAGGCCTTTTTATTGTTTTTTTTACATTTCACCTATTTACCAGGAATAATTCATAGATTTTGATGAAAGAAATCAGGGATATTTAAGGGATTGATCTATGAGTGTTTGGACTGTTATTGACACAAAACATTTCAGCAAAAACCATGAATTAATTATTGAAAAAAATCAGATTAATAGATCAGAAGTTGGAACCCAAGTGTGGAACAGGCATGTGTTTGTGTGTTTGCTGCAAACCTGCTCATTGGTCCTTTTCCAGAAGATGGCCAGAGTGAACACAGCGGTGACGGGCGGAGCCAGGTAGCTCGTCACAGACTGGATGTAGACATACAGCTGGCCGCTGTTGGCCGACTGCAGGATGGGGATCCACACCACACTCACCACCACCAAGATCACCGTCACAATCCTGCAACAACATGCACACAACGTCTCGTTCACTGTCTCCACAAACTGGATTTTCTGTATTTAACCTGTTGGTCAAAGTTCAACCTCCACAGCACGGAGAGGGTTTTAACTCAAGGTCACTAAAGCACAACAGATGTTCTCAGATCAGTTGGCCCACACACACACACACACACACACACACACACACACACACACACACGTGTCATATACCTGCCGACCAGTAGCAGCTCTTTCTCTGAGGCCCGGGGCCGGTGTTTCTTCCAGATGTCCATGGTGAAGAGGGTGGAGCTGCTGTTGAAGATGGAGGTCAGTGAACTCATCAGAGCTGCCATCATCACCGCTATCATGAGCCCCCGCAGGCCTGTCATACACACAATGATGCACAGATACACGCAGGAAGCTAAATAAACCACCACAGCACTGACACATCTTGGAAATAAAAACACGAGGCTGTGTTCTCACCACTTGGCATGAGTTCAATGACCAGTTTGGGAAAGGCGATGTTGGAGCAGCCCACCTCCGCCCCACACACTCGAACACACTCCTCAGGGTCCACACATCCCACAGTGTCTGAAACATGAAGACGAGTCAAATAACATTTACACACAGGAGCGGAGGGAGAAACTGTTTTACTCATGCAGAATTCATGTCGTCTCTAATTTCTGCTTGAGAAGGAACTGGGGTGGAATTTGACCTTATTTTGAACATATAGGTCATTGAAACTATTCTCAGTGTGTTAAATATAACGGGAGACAATGATTATACATAAATAAATGAGTTATTTTGCAGTAAAAGCATCTTGACTAGATATTTAATTCTAGTATATTATTCTATTCCACAAAGAATGGCTTCCTTTGGTCCATTCCTTCTGACTTTACATGATTTCATACCAAGTGAATTGAATTGAACTTGTAATTAGACAAATACTCAATGTTCATTGTATCATTTGTTGTTTTTAAGTAAGTCCATCACTTTTTTATATATTTTAGTGCAACACTAACCCCACTTTTATCATATTTTAGTGCTTGTTTTTATGTGAATGTAAACGTGGAATATTCAGGCTGTAATTATAATATTCTGAGGTAATAAGTGCTGCGAAAATGATCATATAATAGTGTAAAGTAATAAAGTAGGTTATGTCATCATTGGACATTAGACTCGTCACAAGGAAAAGTTGATTCCATTTAGAAAGTTAAACTAATTGAATCTCACAATACGAATCACTTTCCTCTGACCTCGTTTTATGCTCATGTGATAATAAAGTGATCCAGACATTAATTCTCAGTGTTTTTTCCAGAGTTTCCACAAATAACATTATTATATGTATAAAACCCCAGGACATGAAATTAAAAAGTCCCACATGGAGCCAGGGAAGCTCGTCTGTGTGTTTGTAATGGTTTGGACTGAATAACCCGGTTCCTCTGTCCGGGCATGAGGGTGGAGTTTGATTCCTCCCTTTCTCCAAACCAACCACCGGACACTCCGCCTGTCTGTCCCCGGGAAACGGCTTCCGTTGCCGCATTCCAGGGCCACACACACACACACCGGTAGCTCCCGTCGCACGGTGGCCGCAGGAGGGGACGTTTTCAACGGGAGATAAGTGGAGATAAACCGCGGTGAACCCGGACCGGGAGGAAGCGGAGACTCGGTGGAGAAGTTTTGTTTTACTCCGTTCTTCGGGGGGAACTCAGCCACGTTGGAGCCGCTGACAAACCGACAGAGGAACCGGGAAAGTGACTCGTCAGCGCAGAAGTTTGAGTCACACACGCTGAGCTCCAACACTTCCAAACGAGGATTAATGTCCTGTTTTAACCTCGTGTTCCCGGTTGTGCTGACTCACCGGCAGACAGACTCCCCCCTGTCTCCCTGCCTCGCTCCACGGCTGCCGGGCCCCGCGGCTGCAGCGGCTGAGCCGAGCCGGGCCGCGGCCCCAGGGACCCCGGGCTGTCAGGTGAGAGGTGTGGCTCTGGGCGGGGGCAGCTCCGGCAGCACCTGGGCGAGGGAGTGTGCGAGCGGAGGAGCACTGAGCAGGAGCCCGGGCTGAGGGAGCGATCAGGCGGGGAGCAGAGGACAGCGGTTCCCAGGACACCGGGACACGGTAATGACACACGGCGCCTTCTCGAGGTTTGAGACCGGGTCAGAGAGGATCTAGGGTTGACTGCGGACAGACCGGGGGGACAACCGGGGGCCATGGCTCATTCTCAGGTCCAGTGTCTGGACGACCACCACGTCAACTGGCGGGTGAGTGAGAGCAAGCCGGAGTTTTTCTACAGCGAGGACCAGCGGCTGGCCGTGGAGGCGCTGGTCACCAAGGGCCGGGACGCCTTCACCGACTGCCTCCACCGGAGGGGAGTCCGGGACTTCCTCTCGGAGTCGGAGCTGGAGCGGATAGAGCGCACGACGGAGGCTTACCGGCCCGGGCACGAGCACCATCAGAAACCAGACACCCCCGGCCTGGGGAACATCACCCCGGGCTCCGGGGAGGAAGCCGGGGACGGGGAGGTGTCGCTCCAGTACTGGCCGGACCGGTCCGAGGGCTCCGTGGTGGAGCTGGACCTGGGCTGGCCCGAGGCCATCTCTTACCGGGGGGTGACGCGGGTCACCGTGTACACGCAACCTCCAACCGACGGACACACGCACATCAAGGAGGTGGTGAGGAAGAGCATCGCGGGAGCACAGAAGGTGAGAAGAGGAGGAAGATGGTGGTTTAATGTGGAGAAAACTGAAGCCACTGATGGAAAGTGAACAAGTTAAAGTTACTCCAGTTCTGTCCTTAAAGGTCCAGGGTGTAGGATTTAGCGACATCTAGTGGTGAAGTGTGATGTTGCAGCAAGGGAACACGTGGTAACCTTCCTGTAAAAAACATGGCGGCCTCCGTAGAGAGGTCTCACGCCTGATGTAAATAGCGTTTACTCCACTACATTTATCTAACAACTAACAATAAAAAAGAAAAGATTGAGATTGTATTTCAATCTAATAATGTTATTTTACTCACAGGAGTACTTCTAATGATACTTTAAGTAGATTCTGTTGATGATACAGCTGTACTTTTACTTGAATATGATTTTGAATGCAGGTATTTTATATAAATTGAGTATTTTACATGTGAGTCCCCCCCCCCCCCCCACACACACTCACAGAAACAGTAATACTCTGCGGAGTCATTCACTTCAACACTTCTGCAGAGCTCACTGTCTCTGTATTGTTTCAGGTGTTGGTGTTTTGCATTGTAAATTATTATCTTTCTATTTGGCTTCTCTATTGATATAAAAGTGTTGGACAGTACACATTATAATGTGATATAGTCCGATACAGAAACACCACACTGTGTTCACCCAAACTGTACGACTGCACTGAGTCAGCGCGAAAGGAAACCACAGTTAAAATCTCATCTGAATTAAGGAAGTGAGGTTATTGCGCTGCTGCTGAATGTACAACATGACATCGTGGTTCTATTATTTCACTGGGTGCTCAGTTTATATTGCAGTTCAATGCCATAACAACATAAACATGCTGAGCTGTGCTTTTATGGCACAATACACAGAAATACAGAGATTAGCAGTTTGATCATGAGTTCAGGGTTTCATGGTCATTTTATAAAGTCATAAAAACTAAATTCTTCCTGGTTCTAACTTCTTAAGTCTCAGGTTTGCCAATGTCTCGGTTATACATAAACAAGGTATGTGACAATTGTCTCTGAGCACATTTCACTGCTGGAACTCAGAGAGAATTAAATATGAATAAAAACAGTAAATAATGAGCCGCATCCATTTTTCTCGACAACGTAACAAAGAAGAAATAACAACAGACACGTAGATAAAGTGAGAATAGGACGAAGGAGCACGAGTGGAGTTAAATAGAGGGATCAAATAAATAAGAGCCTACAAATAGACAATCAGTTTAAATCAACAGTTTTTAGAAGCTTTTTCTAAATGAAACGTTTTAGTGAGAGTTTTGGCATGAAAATAATCGTTACCTGCAGACCTGAGTGTCAAGTTGCACCACACGATGAAATGTTTTCTTTCCAACCCTCTTTCATTTCCCTCTCATTGTTTACATGATCTTATTTCAAATCACTGACTCGTCAAGATTGATTGTTTTGATCACACCACTGACACCTAATGAAGTTCCAAGTTTCCACAAGAAAACCTGACGTGAACCTCCCTGGACTGTCTTTAATCCCGTGTCTCTGTCAGATTTACATTTTACTGAACCATTTGCATTTCATTCTTTGCCTCTGTCTCACGGACCTACTTCCCTTTCTCGACTTTGTGCCAAGTTATCACAAGTCTGATCTTGTCACGCCAGTGTGAACGAATGAACATGTTACATGCCAGTGCTCTGGGCATGACTCTCAGCCTTTAAAGATTATGTACTATTAATTATTGCATCTTATCTTCTGTAACCTTTCAGTTTTCTACCATAACTTTATTGTGATATACAAGGGCACTGATCAATGACACCAATATTTCAACTGTTGATCTTATTTAGATTAGGATTATATGACATGATTATGAAGTTTACATGAGTTAAGGATCAAAGTCTTCACGTCAACATTACTTCCACGTCAGTTGGAAGTTCCCTGCAGGATTTTAAAATAGCAACCTGAAATAGTTAAATGCTCGATGCTGCCGTGCTCCATTTTGAGTGTTCTCCTTTTTAATTTAGCAAAAGCTTTCATAATCTGGTTAATATCCTGATATTGGTGTCCATGTGAACGAGTTTATTGATAGTTGGGTTCAGAGGAAAGTCGCGGTAGAAGACAATAACATCCAGGCTGCAGGATCTTTGGCCTCAACTTCAAATCAGTTTCTGCAGTTTTAATCTCCAAACTGGGTCATGTGAAGAGTGAACAGGCAGCGTTGTGTGAAACGTCCCATTCTGTCGAACACGCACCGTCCAGACGCTTAACAATTTATCACCGCTCTGCGAAAACAAACGGTTTGTTTGTAGAAGTCTCTTTACGGGGCATTTAGTTTCAGGACCGTTAGAATATTGTCTGTCCCTGAGGATTTGACTTATTGTTCAAATGCAGTTCTCACAAGTGGCCAGCTTCCTGTCGAGGATATAATGTGATATAATATTGTAGACTAATCGAACCCACCCTCACAGAGCAGGAAACGTGTAACACCATTTGTGCTTTCCTGTGTGTGTGTGTGTGTGTGTGTGTGTGTGTGTGTGTGTGTGTGTGTGTGTGTGTGTGTGTGTGTGTGTGTGTGTGTGTGTGTGTGTGTGTGTGTGTGTGTGTGTGTGTGTGTGTGTGTGTGTAGGTAATAGCCGTGGTAATGGATGTGTTTACAGACGTGGATATCTTTCGCGACATGCTTGATGCTGCATATAAACGCAAAGTTCCTGTATACATCATCATCGACATGGCTGCAGTCCCCTGCTTTCTTTCCATGTGTGGCAGAGCTGATATGCACCGTGGACATCTAAAGGTATACACACACACACACACACACACACTCACCCTCCCAGATGGTGTTTTCATAAGCCTGAGGGGATGAGCTGGTCGTACTGCTTCTCTTGTTATTCTAAAAAAGAACCAGCTCCAACGCCAATTTCCTTCCTGATAGATATATTTGAATACAAGGGAAATATTTGGAAGTCGGGCACACGGTTGGCGGAGGTGTAACAGGTTTTCGCCTGCAGGCCTCGGTAAGGTGCGAACACCAATAAATTGCTCTCCACTGGCTGAGCGTCTGAGTTGAACTGGTTGAGGCAGTAACAGAAAATTTAAAATAATACCCAACGGAATTGGACTGAGGCAGTAAGACACACAAAAGCTTCCCAGTGCTGCAGCCGATCAAACAAACCATGTAGCCGGTCACTTCTTCTGTATCTCTTTCATTTCTCCTTCCTCCTTCCTCTTTATCAACAGAGATCCCCCCCCCACTCGTTCAGCTTCTTTCTTATCTGCCATCTCCCTTATTATGAGAATTCGCGACTTCCATAGTTGGTGTCTCCTGTGATATTTCAGACACAGAACATTTACTTGCGAGGTAACGCTCGGCCTGGCACCACACCCTTATCACGGCCTGAAGACAAACACTGCAGGGTGTGTCAAGCAAGCATGCACATACACAGATACAGGCCATGCTCTAACCTGTAGAGTTAGTCAATTTGAAATTCTAGTGGTGTTGATAGAGATGAGCTGCTCTTGGGCAACAACAAAACTAATTCTTTTCTGCCTCCCCATGTTCTTGCTGCCTTTATTTCCCTTTTGTTCAGTAAAAGCCCTCCTCTTGTCGGTACCAAAGCCCCAAGTAGGCCTTTGTGTGCACAGCATTAACTCGACATGAATGTGTGTGTGTGTAGAATCTGCGTGTGCGCTGCTGCGGAGGCGTGGAGTTCTTCACTCGGTCGGCACAGAAGGTGCGTGGGTCGCTGAGCCAGAAGTTTCTCCTGGTCGATGGAGACAGAGCCATCTCTGGTTCATACAGGTGAGAGGTCCACTGAACATAATGCGGTGAATGTCTCCGTATTGTTTATTTGAGCATCTAAAGCTGCACCTATCAATATTTTATCATTGGCAACACATGAAGGTGTTTGTAACCTGAAAGGAGGTCACTTTGAGAGATAAGCCTCGAGTTGCCTCTTGTTGTCTTTTAGCTCACTGTTTTGTTTGTTACAGTTTAGGTTCAGTCTCATTGTTCTCAACGAGTCTTGCACAGTTTTTCTACCAGCAGACAGCTGATAGAAATCTCAGATAAACTCACTTTGCAGAATTGAGCAAGCACCAAACGGCAGAAAGCAAATGGTTGTGGAACAATGTGGAACATTCAGCAGATTATGGCCCAGATACTTCCCTCAGGAGTTGGTGGAGACAAACACTGAGCTTCAGGGAGATATGCTAATAAGATGATCTAGCTTTTTGTAACCCCCTGGCCAAAGTAATGAATGAAATCTCACAGCAATGCACTTCAACAGCCCCCCCACCCACAACCAGCCCAGAAACCCTAATTAAAACCTGTGAGTGTATCTGATTTAACTGGTTTTGGACAATGCTTCAAAGAAAATCTTTACAAAGCATGGAGCCTGAATATTTATTGAAACTTTGTCATCTATTTACCAAGATTTCTGTTTGTTCTCATTGATTTTACGGAAATTAAAGGAAAACAATCTTGTGATATGTCCAAAGGGCACAATATGCTGCATGAGTTCAGTGCACAGTCTGGTGTAATGATTAAACCCTATTTTGAGCAACTGTGACATCCTAATGGTTGAATCACTGCTGTGGACTTATGTTTCCATCTCTGTGTTATTGCAGCTTCACCTGGTCATCCTCTCGTTTGGACCGTAACCTCATCACCTTGATCACGGGACAGGCGGTGGAGACGTTGGACCTACAGTTTCAGGACCTTTACCTCGTGTCCAGAGGCGTGTCTCTCAACAAGGTTCCCATGGTGGACGAACCCATCCCCGACCCGCTGCCCCAGGCGGCTCCTGTTCCTGTGTCAGCTGCTATTGCAAGGAAGCTCATCAATCCCAAATACTCCCTGGTTACCACGGGAGCCCACAGTCCAGCCCCCTCGGACCAGAACTCTGCAAATCCCACGGGGCTAAAAATAAAGAAAGGGCGTCTCAAGCAGGTTATCGAAGAACCGCCATTACACCCAGGATTAGCCCATCTGGAGAAAGCATACATGATCCCATACCTGCCCACCTGGCCAGATCCTGACCCACCAAGCGACGTGATAGGCTTTATCAACATCAGGGATGAAAAACGGGCCAATCAGGTTCATCTACAGAGGTCGGAGAGGTTTGATGTCAGCCAAGCTATACGCTTCAGCTCACCGCTGACAATGAAACCCCAGCCTGAGGAGCCTGCTCTGCGTCGGGATGCAAACACAGCAGAAATAACCAAAAAGCCCTCTGGGAATACAAGTCCAGAAGCCTCTGCTCCTGTGAACACAACCAGCAAACAAGTCAAAGAGAAAACAAACGCTCCTCCCAACAAAGACCAAACTGATACAACAGATTCCAGTGTGGCCCCTCAGCCACCGCACACACAGGACACACACAACCCAAATCAACACACTCCTAAATCATCACCTGGCGTCACTGCTGATTCACAGCCAACAGATGGCGCTAAACAAACTCCAGAGACACAAACCCCAGCACCTCCTGTTCCTAAACGCCGCACCCTGCAGCTGGTCCTGGACCCATCCCCTTCAGAGCAGCCTGGACAACAGCAGGTGACCCTCATTAAAATGGACCAACTGGAAAGTCAAGATGACTCTTTGAGCAAAAGGAGAAGCCAGGCGGAGCTGACGTTAGGCCGTGGACGCATGACATCAAAGAACATGGACGGGGACTCCGGCAGCAACGACGAGGGCAGCCAAGACAGCACCAAGGTCATCTGTGACCGAGCGGCCAACGATGATCCTTCAAGTGCTTCCACTGTGTCGGAGGAGGAGTTTTACGATTCCCCGCAGGAGCCAATCGACACGCTGACACACGGAGTTTCGACGGGTTCGGGTCACGGACATCGGCACGGAGACGGGGTCAACATGATGGCCCGCCTCTCCCAGAGTATGCTGGACCTGCGAGATCCCAGCCAATCGGAGGACAGCGCCGCCCTCATCCGCCAATCCCAGCAGCTCCGCAGACAAGGTCACCCCTCACCACACAGGCACATAGGAGAAGTGAGCAATGGCCGACAATCATAAAGTTGATATTTGCTTCTTTTTCTGTCTTTGGATCTTTTTTCCCTAATCAAAGCTTGATTGAAAAATTCTTTTTTATGTTGAACCAAAATGTTTAGTTGATTAAATGAGACAAAAAACAAGTGAACTGCAAAGTATAAGGAGTTAAAGGTGTATTTTCCACTGTTTTCCCCACATTTTATAAACTACATGATTAAATAGATGAACTGAAAGAGACTGAATAATCACCAGATTACCTGTTAATTGTCAGTTGCCGTTAGAACATGTTCAGTGACACTCCCTGTACAGGAAAATGTGTCACACACATTTATCCAAACTCGTCTGAAAAGGGACGTGCTAAGCCACCACCCCCTCACAGTTCATCACGTCCTATGTTTTCTCCTCATTAAAATGTGCGTGATTGTCCACTGAGGTGTGTGTGTGTGTGTGTGTGTGTGTGTGTGTGTGTGTGCGCGTGTGCACGCACCCGGATAGAGCGCTCGGCTGATCATGCCGGGGAGGATGATGAAGATGAAGGGCAGCATCTTCAGATAGGCGGCCAGGATTGATGCTCCCTTCACGTGACTCATGCTCTTTGCAGACAGGGAGCGTTGTACAATAACCTAAACACAGAGAAACAGAAACCTTTCAAAAGAATTATACAACCAAATGTCCCGTTGTGCAAAAATGAAGCCCAAAAAAATCTGGATGCAGGTGATGGCCATCTTGAGCTGGTGACGTCATGTAGTGATTGTTCAGTAGAGCCGCGGTATCAAAGTCAGTCTCAGCTGTCAATCATGTCATTTCCCCCAGTTTTTATAGCATCAAGTAATTAATTAAAACCAAAAGTACCTGAAAATTGACCTTAGTTTGGTCCATGTCCCGTAAACTACAGCCAACAGGGGACTATCCAGATGTTTTGGCTTCACTTTTGAGAACTGTCACGTCGTCCATCTTTAAAAAACAGTCCATGATTAACATGACGTATCCTTTCTGATCTTCTAGTTGTTCCGGACCTCTAGATCTCCAGGTAGAGATGGAAGACTGCAAGGAAATAAAGTCGTCATCGCCAAACCGGGAAGTTACCACCGCCCGACCCGAGCAACTGGCCCGGTGATCGGAGGACACCGTTACTGGCACGGTCAAGCGATGCAACCCAATTCGACCCAGCTGCACGCAGAGACGCGGTCCAGCCGGTCGCCACAACGCCCGGGTTACAGGAAGACGGACCAATCCTCGGCACAGCAGCCACCCAACCCGTCAGGGCCACTTGGAGTTTCTTTCTCAAAACTGACCAATTTCAGACACTTGAGGGCGCGAGGAGGAGGGTCGCAGAAGAAGGCGACTCAAAATAACAAGGCTGCTAGTTAGAACACAGGACCTGTGGACACACGGACGTTTGTTTATAAAGACTTCCTGCTAAGAAACTGGTGACTCTTCCCTGTGGAATCCTTCCTATCTCAGGCGTGCATGTCACTTCCTGTTTTAAACCCTGAGGCTCAGCTTGCATCAACTATTTAATAGTGAATTTTGACTGTTAGGATTTATGAATCCGATATGATGATGTGTTGTTAAGAGGTTTTGCCTGTAAATTAATTACTTGTCCTTCCAAACTATTTCTTCCTGGTTAAGGGTTTTTCAGACCGGATGCTTTCACTGGCGTCCGGCTGATAAAGTGTTTCAGAGGATGTTAGAGGAAATGAAATTTCCAAACAAATGCATAACAAGTCGATCAATATGATCTGAGGCGTCCAGGCCTGAACTGAGATCCAATCTTTCAGGACAGATGTTAACACCAGGTCGGAACAGAGTCTAAGATTTAATAGAAGCAGATTTTGTAGATGATAAACGGCACCATACTAGATTTGGTCAGCTTCTTCTCTACCAAACACGGCACTTCAGCCTTGTAGGGAATCCTTTGAACGAGCGCTTCCAGTTTAAATCAGCTTATTTCCTTTTTCAGAATTTCACGCTGTAATATTTTTCCATGTCGAACACACACAGATGATGTTTTCCCGCTGATATGAGCGCCAGGCTCTGGGCGTTGGTTCCACTGTGGTTACTGATGGTGCGAGGGTAACGCTACCGTGTTGCTTGCTTTACGTGTGAGGCAGATGTTGTTGTGGACACCAGGTGTATTCGATGTTTAACACTGATGTGGGACTAAAAGTGAATGTTGTAAATAAAAAGTCAGACTGTTTTCTCCGTTGTTGCCTCAAACAGATCAGATTAAAGATGAATGAGCAGCAGCACCAGTCCCTACACATCAGGAAAATCCTAACATCTGACAGTGAAGGTCTATAATTTAAGCCGCCGACGGCATCTGCACCCAGACATCTGATCTGGAAATCATCCAGAACGATGACTTAATGAATGTGTATGAGTTCAGTGAGGTATTTTAAGTATGTCTGCTTTCACCTCATAGAAAATATATGATTCTAGTTGTTGGTGTTGGGTTTTGCTGGAGCTGGAGATTTACTTTTCTCGTTCCACTTTAACAGAAGGGAGTCTGATATCAGTAGTATGAGCAAAGCCAAAAGTCCAAGACTACATTGAAAGATTATACTTGAACTTGGAAAATGTAGTTTAAATTATCTCAACACAGATTTGACAGAAATGATTTTGAGGACAAACAAAGACACAAACTAAGAGTATTCATAAACAATGGGTTGAAACATCTGGTTCAACTTTCACCTGCCAAATTTGTTGTCGTTGAGCAGGTTCAGAGTTTTTCTGAGGCCACAGTCAGTTGACAGAAAAACTTTGATGGCCTCACTTTCCATTTCTTTTACAAATATGCTAAATAAATAGAGCTTCCATGTTATTTTTATAGTATTCTTGTGGTATTTTGACTATTTACTGTACATAGACACAGTACTTAAGTAAATCTTAGTGGGTAAGGCATGTGTTACTGCAATCCTAGATTTTATAAGTTGAGTCATAAACTAATAAACAACCAACACTACAGATGGAAATGGTCAAAGGTCACAGTGAACACACGTGAGTGGAGGAAAATGGATGAAGACTGAAATTACTGTGGTTGATGGAGTTTCATGTGTTTTGAGAGCATGGTCACTGGTGGAAACTGCACCTCAAGACACGTGTGTATTGTCTCTGATGTGTATTCGTCGATGTACCTGGTCAGTGCACCAGTACCAGGTCGCCAGTATGGTGAGGCCCAGCGTCATGCCAGGCCAGGGCAGGTCTCCGTCGACGGCGTTCCTGAACAGGTGCATGGCGTCCTCGCGTGGCAGGTGGCACGTGCTGTTGGGAATGATCTTACTGGGCACCGCCATGCTGTACACACGCTCCAGGTTACTGTACCCCCCGATCTTGTTAAAGGCTGTGGATCGAAGCACAACTCCCAACTACACATATCTGTATGATACTAAAAACTGCAGATGTTTGAAGGATTGAAGTGTGCATACCAGTGATTGTCAGGATTATCGCTCCTATGATCATGATGACTGTCTGCAGAGTGTCTGTGTAGATGACGGCAGCAAGACCCCCTGAAAAGAACCATTTATTGATCATGCATCTAAACTTACACACAAGCAGGCAAAATAGATGTGGCTGTTTCACTATAGCACGTGCTACTGTTGGTGAAACTGTATGTGCAATGGGATAGATCAAGGAAACACACAAATGAGATTCTGTGCAGAAATTATTATTACAAAAGATTTAAATAAGAAGTTATACTACTAATCACTGGATTGGAGAGAAAAGGTTGAGCAAGCGTGTGGAAAGATTTTTAAAAAAGAACAAGAAACAAAGTGTCCATTGTTTTAAATTCATAAAACTGTGAATTCGACAAAGAACGATAGAGTAGAGCTGAGTGAGTGAGGTTACTGAGTGCATGGCTGGATACAAACAACGCTAATACTACTGTGTCTTCTGCACAGAACAGATTCCTATTTGCTCTTGTAGTGTTATTATTTGCTTGGTAGTGATTTATCTACAAAATATAAGTTGTGCACTTGCAAAAAAGGTTCTGTGACGTGATCAAAACCGACGCACAAGCATTATGTCGTAGTTGTTTGTGTACCTGCTATAGTGTAGAGTGCAGTGACCACCAGCATGAGGACGGTGGACAGATAGAGGTTCCATCCCAGACACACCTGAACAAACAAGGCTCCAGAGTACAGGTCCGTCTGGTGGCGGAAACACAACAGTCAGTGGCAGACAGGGTTGTGCTGTTTCATTGTGTGTCTGTGTGTGTGTGTGTGTGTGTGATTGTCGTACTGATATCTTTGTGAAGACGGACAGCAGCAGCGAGAGGACAGCCAGGTAGGTTCTGATCCTCTCTCCTCCGAAACGACGACCCAGGTACTCCGGCATCGTCACGATCTGAACACCCGTGAGAACCAGAGCTCAGAGACATGATCACATGATCCAGCAGTTAGAGGACGGTGACAGTGGATATGTTTGATGTGTTCACACTTCATACAACAAAGAGCAAACTTAAATTGATGGCCTTATTATTAGAAGACTAGACTGTGTGTGTGTGTGTGTGGTGTAACACCCTGTTGAGGAATTTTCAAGGTGGGGAATTCTTGTCTGCTGAACCAGCCTTAACAAGCAGACATGCACCAATGTGTATGTGTGTGTGCATGTGTGTGTGTGTATGTGTGTGTGGGTGCAATCTAACCCCTGAGGAGATGTAGACAGGCACAAACACCCAGGCCAGCGCCAACAGCACATAAGTTGCCTGAAAGAGGAAAAGGAGAATGACCCGTCAATCAATCAATCAATCAATCAATCAATTCTAAATCCTGTCAGGGCGACAGATCTCTCTGTTCAACCTGAGGTAAAAACACATTGAATGAACCTTCACACTGGTTCTGACTCATTCTTTCACTTCACCACCTCAAACATCTGGATGTCTTTTAGAAAGTTCTGCTGCTGCCCCCTGCTGCTGGTTGTCTGTTACAGTCTGATAAGTAGTTTTGTCTCCTTGCTAGTTTGGTAAAGTATCTATTGCAATGCTCTGGTCATTTATTTTCTTTTTATATATCAGAGTAAATTAGTCATTGAAGCTGCATGTTGTTGTTTTTTCGGCACAAAAGGTGGATTAGATGGATCATCAGACCAGATCTGCTTCATTGCATTTGACTCAAATGTCTTCAGTTACTATTAATAGATAGATTTAATAACGTCTCAAGTGTGTGTGTGTGTGTGTGTGTGTGTGTGTGTGTGTGTGTGTGTGTTTGAACTCACATTCCATTCAAAGCCAGTGACAGCGATGCCACCAGCAGCTCCAGTCCCGGCCAGACCGATGAACAGCCCTGATCCCTCTGAGCTGGCGAACAGAGACGCTCCGATCTGACGGACATGAAACATGAACTTTACCTCAAGTACCAATATGACATCAAATAAATACTCTGCTACAAGTCTAAGTATCAGAAGCAAAAATTTAAAGTACATGGTTGAAGAAGAATAATAATAGTATCTTAGGCCTGTGGTACTTTTATTTTTAATAAAGTTACTTTCAATGACAACAGATACTTTTTTTTAAATGTTTTGTTCTGGAAAACCTTTCATCTAATCCTAAGCGATATATTGTATTTCATATTTCAACTTATCGTATCTCAATCTAAATGTAAAAACTACATGTAAACAGTATGAACGATTGCTCTGAGTCTGACTCCAGCAGTCTGTCTGTTGTTATGTTCAACTTTTTGCCAAATATTTATATCAGAATCACGAATATACATTCATCTCCTTCATGATATTTGCAGTCAGGTGCCGGTATTTTGTCAGTTTATCAGAAAAATAAACTCAAATATACTTGAATTGAATAAAAAACGAATTGCTGTATTTGTTTGAATCCTTTTCATGTAGGTTTGGTTTGAGTTCCATTAACATTAAAACACATTCACTCTTGTTCTCGTTTCATTTCTAAATCTTGCACACGTGACAACACCTGGTTCAACTCACTGTATGAGTGAACAGTGAGATATTGTAGTAGAGCTACATTGGTAAACGTAATTCAAGCCAACTGTTGAGGAGGACTTTCTACAAACTGGCAACAACAAGTTGATTCATACTGGTAAATGATTTATTAGTGTTAAAAAAAAATCCTTTTTTTTTTAGCATAGAGGTCATTTGGTCCAAACAGACGAGATCATCAGATACAAACACTCACTCACCGGCCACCAGGCCATGTCCCGTCCAGCCAGAAAATATCCACTCAGGGTGTTCCTGCTCACCCTGCATGACGACTGACAGAGAACAGTGTTACCCTCACACACACAGACACAGACACAGACACAGACACAGACACAGACACAGACAGCTCTGACTCTTACCCAGATGCCGACTGCGATGTTGAGAAGAAAGTAGGTTGCTATGACAATAATATCAGAGGAGCTGAAGGACTGAGACAGGGCGTAGAAGTTGATGGTGGAGTTAGACATCCTCAGTGTTCACAAAAATACACAAACACAACCTCACACACACTTAGAAACACAGCACAACCACAGACACACACACACACACACACACACACAGCTGCTGAGTCTAACACCTGAGCAATGAGAGTCTCATCAGACCGACTCACAATCTGACTGTGTAGAAACACATTTAAATCCAAGCAGTAACACCACGCAGCCTTTGAGTCGCACTAACACACACAGGCAGACACACACACACTCCAGCTCCAGTCCCAGCTCAACTACAAACTGACCTGGCTGGTACCGGCAGCCTGACACACACACACACACACACAGTCACATGTGAGTGTGTGAGGAGGGCAGGCCTTGGCATGAACTGATGATTAAACCCATCACCTTAATGTGACACCTGCAGCGCTGACACACACACTGTGCCGGGGGATAATGGAGTGTGTGCTGCGGGTGGAGTACAGCAGATGCTTGCGTGGACCAGAGTCCATGATGAGGCACACACACACACACACACACCTACACACAGATGGTCAATCATTGGCGATGACAAGTTTATAATCATTAGCGTCTCAACACATCTGCCGGTAAGTGCTGAGGAGGGTCAGTGAAAGTGTGACAGATAAACAGATTCAGTCAGTAACTTTTAGGAAGCAATTACCATGTTTGCACAAAATAAATGAATCTAATAACACAACTGGAGCTGGAGGATTTGTGTTACAACGGCATGATACCAAGATCATTCACATAGGTGCAGAGAAATACTCCATTCATTTGGGGCATGTTCCAGCAGGGGCCTGGGAATACATTTTAATTCATAAAATAAAGATTTGATATTTTAAAGTCTGTTTTAAAATGGATGGGAAATAAAAAATGCTTTTAATCTGTAATCGTATGTTTTTTGTTTATTTCCACCACTGATGTTGCTGATAGATATTTTGTGATTATTATTTTTTTCAACAAATGTATTTTGCTTTATCTTATAAAAACGTAACTAAACTAAAATCAAACAATTATCAAAAGTCCATATGAATATGAAGACATATCTTAATTCATGATACAAGATACTTCAGCTCTGCAAGTTAGACGAGCGTCAGTTTATTTTGTCAAGTTAAAACATTTTGGGTGTAAAAATCCCTTTTGTGTTAAAATCCTTCGAAATGCAGCTCAACAGGGAAACACAGCACCGTTATTTGTAATGTTTGATTATGATGTGTATTTTATATTTACATTTTATCTGCTTTCTATGTATTTTTTAATCCAATGATGCATCGTTGAGCTTTGTTAAAATCTCTGTACAAGTAAAACGTATTATTACTATTATTATTATTCTTGGAAGATCTGCACGTGATTTGTCTCTAACTTCAGCAGCTGACAGAATGAGGAAAGTTATTTTTGATTTGGATTTAAAACACAGAAAACACAAGATGTTGCCGAGCAAATCCAGACTTAAACTCCTCTGAATGCAAAAATAGTTCTCATTCATCCTCTTTGTTCTGTAAAAGTGTTTGTTGCACCAGAACCTTGGTTCATCTTCAGCTTTTACACTTTGTTCTCTGTCCATGAACGTGTGTGTGTGTGTGTGTGTGTGTGATTAATGATGATGTGTGTGACGTCAGGGCGTCTCCATCGCCACCATCTGCTCCTCAAACACCGACAAACACTGACCAGCAGCAGTTTGTGTGTAATTTCACATCAGGGAGCACGAAAGCAAATGTACTCGACTCTCAGGCCTCTCCTCCTCCTCCTCCTCCTCCTCCTCCTCCTCAGACTCATCTTCCTCTCACATGTTCAGGTCACAGAAAAAGTTTCTGGTTTTGTGATTTAACTTTAAATTAAACAGAAATGTGGTACTAATCCAAACTGCAGAGGAAACTCTCTATAACCACATAGCTAAAGTGTTTCAGCCCAGATTCCCACTGTCACCCGGCAGAATGATGGCACCGCTCCTGTTTGCCAGATCTGGGCCACGATCAAACCACAGCAATACCAGCACCACGTTTGTTTGGGGATATTTGGGCCACATTTGCTATTTTACAAGAGAGAAACTTTAGGCCCTGATTCATTTTGTCCGGGGCCACAAGAAAACCAGAAGTATGCTCTCCAACACAACGACAAGTTAATACATAAACAACCAGTTAATATGTTATCAGTAGTTTTATTTATTCTGCGCAGCCCCACATTTATTCTTACACCAGTACCACTGAAGTGTTTTTAGGGGATTTCCCCCGAGCGCCAAAGGAAACAGACGTTATAACCCGGCCTAAAGACAGAACCACATTCAAATCTTATCAAGGAGAAACTATCGACTTTGAAATATTAAACAATTATTGTCATACAGACATTTGTTTTATCAATGACCTGATCAACGCTGCCACCTACTGGTGTAAAAAGTATTGACTATAAGAAAACTGTGGATTACGTGTGAATATTTATGATTTAATATCAGCATCACACCCAAAACACACAATGTCCAGAAAGTAATTTCATGATGTTGGCTGAAATTTTGTGTTTTATTATCTATTAAACAAACCTGGTAAATTTGAAAGAAGCCACTTTTTAAAAAATGATTCAGGTTCTTTAGTTTTTCATTGTTCTCACTGAAACGTATCTCTGTCTCTTCTGATGAGATATCATGTGAGTATTTCCTACAGAGCGTCACTATCCCTGTAAACTGGAGATAACTTGTTTCACCGGCTGTTTGCTTCTCTGTGGTTTTAAAGACTTTCGCTGGCATGAGAGGGAGGAAACTGGAGATAAGGGGAGTCTGCAGTTTGGCCGCAATATCTTTGAGTGTGCACTGTGGTGGAAAACTACTCAGTACATACTCATACATACTCCAATACACATCATAGAAGTGTAATCCCATTGAAACTGTACATAACTTCCATTACCAGGACAACTTCAACATATTTCCTTTTACTCTGATCATGATCAATTGTAAGGGTCTAGAAAGGTGCTGTGAAATAAATCGAATTATTATTATTTTGTTCTTATTGTTATTATCAATTAAATGTTCATGATGATAATTATTTTATTCATATTCACATTATTAATTCATTCTTGGATGATGATGATGATTATTAAAACTGACTCAGTTCTGCTCTGGTGAAATTGCTCTTGAACTATTTTCAGCTTCGTTTCATCTCCTCCTCTTACTCTTCCTCCTCTGCTACACACACACACACACTCACTGATCAGACTGAGCGGATTTCTCTTCTGGTTCCTGCCCGAACACGAGCCATGTTTTCCCGCTACGTGCTGGTGATCGTCTCTCTGGTGGATTTCCTGTCGGACTTCCATGTGTCCTGCTGTGGTGAGTCTGATATTTATAGACATGTCGTTCATCATCAGATATAGTTATAGTGTTCTTTATACTTTTACATATATGTGTCTCTGTGTGTGTGTGTGTGTGTGTGTGTGTGTGTGTGTGTGTGTGTGTGTGTGTGTGTGTAAATAAAGTAATAATAATAAAGTATTGATAATAAACAACTTAGCCTATTGATATTGTATGTTGAAGTTGTTAAAAGAAAAAGTCTAGAATGGAGTAAGAGCATTATTAGTTGAAAACAAACAAACACACACACACACACACACACACACACACACACACACACACACGTATGTGTAAAATTGTATGAACCACTGTTAAAAGATACAGTTCAACTCTAGATAACTCTGTTTCTTCAGTGTCTCACATGCTTTCATGGTGAATCTGAATTTTTTTTACAGATCAGAACTGTGCAGACAGAACAGTGTTCACTCCGTCCAGACTGGTGGTGAAGCACGGCGACTCGGCCTCTGCCATCTGCTCTCTGTGCCCGTCGTGCCGAGGTGACATTTTCAATTTGGAAAGATCTGTTGGATCCCATGAGCGAAATGGAAGCACAATTACATGGAGGGTTGAAAAAATGATGGAGTGGAAAACGATTCTATTGTGTTACTATACTAACACTGATAATAAACAGTGTTGCACTCGGCTGAACATTAACGTGTACAGTAAGTTCACTTCTATTTGAAAGATTTATACTCTATCTATCTATCTGTCTGTCTGTCTGTCTGTCTGTCTATCCATCCATCTATCTATTTGTGTGTCTCCACAGAGCCTCCAGACCTGGTCTCCGTCAGCTTTATGAATCACTCCGGGCCGTTGTTCGAGTCCCGTAACTACATTCTGCAGTGCGAGGTGCAGAACGTGGCTCCGGTCACCAGCGTCCACGTGACCTTCTTCAGAGGTCAGACAGAACTGGGCCAGAAACGGTCCTTGAGTAAACCCCAGAATGAACCAGTGACTGAGGTCTTCTCTCTGAGCATCTCCACCACTAAAGAAGATGATGGAGCTCAGTACTGGTGTCAAGCAACGCTGGAGCTGGGACCTAATGGACCACAGACCCCTCCGATGGTTGCGTCGAAAATCGTGACCGCTACTGTCCACTGTGAGTCTGATAACAAGATTACGCTAAATCTAGCAAATGGATTACCACGAAACTTGGTGGCAGGATGTGGTAACCCATAGAGATCTGATGCAGATCCAGGAATTGTTTCATCACTTCCTTTAACATTGTGAGATAGAAGATTTTTATGAATTTCCAAGATAATTATTCATGGATCTTTAAAAAGGAGCTAGAATGTGTGGCTGGGGAACTGGATGGATGCTAGATTAGACCAAAAAGGGATCTAGAAGCTACAAGGGGAGTGAATTGAACCAGAGATTTGTCAGGTGTTCATAAACACAGCTCCAGATCAGAGTCGGTTTCCATCTGCAGCACCGTGTCGATTCATTGGTTGTTTGTATTTCTCCCACAAAGATAAGCCTCAGCAGCTGGCGCCACCACCCCCAGATGTGATCACCCTCACAAAAGGAGATCGTCTACGGCTGAACTGCACGGCCGTGGGGAACCCCAGCCCCTCGTACACCTGGACATCCCTGCCAGACGTCGTCCCCCCGTCCAACAGCAGCGTCCTCACCATCCAGTCTGTGGCTTCTGGGCATGACGGGCAGTACACCTGCTCTGTCAGCAACGACGTGGGCACAAACACTGTGATGTTCAGGGTGATTGTCAAAGGTGAGTTGTTCATTCCCAGTCCAGTTCCTCTGTTACAGCTGCTTTCAGACATGCACTGAACTTCAGATGTTCCTCTGGAATTATCCGGCCGGCCCTGTAGTAAAAACTCCTGAGAATGTCCAAGCGAGTCCATGTGAGAACACAGCAGGTTAATGTCAGAAGAATTTGCTGCGAGCAAGTGGGTGTGTCAATGACATTTCGAATCTAACAAACAAACGAAAATTCAAATTCAATCCAAATATCTCACGTACACACTTGGAAAGTGGACATTCTAAAAACTTTTGGTGATAACGACTGACGCTACCCAGACATTACAGAGATTTTTCCTATTTTGTGAACATGTCTGACTCAGACAATCTCCTGCTGCGTTCTGCATACGTAAGAGGTCGAGGAAATGTCTGCAAACTTTTTATTTGACCTTCCATGTAGAGAAGCTTTTTGTCACAGGCCCCTCTTCAGCCCCTCTTGTGTGCCCGAAACATTAGCTACAGTCCCTGGGAGGTAGAATAAAAAGTTTGTTGAAGCATCAACAGCTGCGCAGACATTTCTTTGGACATTCCGTCGCTTCTGTCCAGCAACTTATGATCAGAATTCCTTTATTGGGGCCCGAGCACCTCCGGTGGGAGGCCCTATTGTATTTCGAAGGAAACAATGTTGTCATAACTCCACTGTGCATTGTCCTATCAGCACCAAACGTCTGTTACATGATCAGAATCCAAGCCTGAACAGCTCTATTTGTCAATATTTCCTCAGTGTCATAGCGTCACCGACTGATTCGCCATGAAACAGGAAGTACTTTGTAAATCCACTCTGCATTATCCAACCGGCCCCCAAATTCGGACCTATGATCACAATCCTGACCTGAACAGCTCAATATATTAATATTAATTCAGGGTCATAACGCCACCTACTGATCAGTGTGAAAATGAAATTGTTGTAACACCACTGTACATTGTCCAATTGACACAAAATTGCTCTCGCTACATCAGAGCCCCTACTTGAACAGATCTATTATTCTGTATGTAATAATAGTGATGGCGCCACCTACTGGCAACAGGAAATAAGCTTTGTTTTACAACTATCATTCGATTTACATAAAATGTTCACCGTGTGATCTGCAATTGATAGCGTGGACCGTAATGCGCAATTAGCAGGCAAGGATCGACGTCTCGTGACGGACGAAGGAAGTGAAGCGTTTATCCTTCCCGCGGTGCGCAAAACACATGCAACGGGGAGCTGTGTCCCCGCTCGCCGATCGCTCTCTCCACCAACCGCAACAGGTCCCGAGTTGCGTGTGCTCTGGCCCGTTCAGTGCTACAACGTAGCCCTAGTTGTAATTGTAAGCTATGCATACAACAAAATTAAAGGTACTACTTCTCGTGGTGCATAAAAACAAACACAACCACACAACAACATGACACATGACTGCTATCACTTCTGCTTTCTCACTGTAATTGTGAACTGAATGAAGAAAGTTCATTGTGTGTGTTGATGATATTTTCTGACATAGTCTGACGTTGAATATTTTCTGACATAGTCTGACGTTGAATATTCTCTGTTCCTCTTCTTTCTTTAGCCTACATCATCCCGTACATAGTAGCTGCTGCTCTTGTGGTTATCGCCTGCTTGATAGCAGGAGCCATCTATTTCTACAAACAAGGCCGGAAGTGACAGTACAACCTTTTTTCCGTTTTCACAAACAACACGAGGCCGTACCCACTATAGAGTGAGTCTGTGGGAAGGTGTGACAAGTGTGTGGAGAAGTTGTTTTGTGATATACGCTGCAGAGTTGGCGTCGAACTCGTGGCCTGTGTTGCATCTCTCTCACTTCCTGTCGTCTCTCTACTGACCTTATCTGATGACATAAAATGCCCCAAATGAGTTCAGTCTCAACTTGTGTAACCTGAGCACTTCAAGGAAGTGTCTGTATCTCAGGTTTAACACATACTCATGGTTAAACATTGGTTTTAGGCCAATTTATACATTTCATTTCGTTGGACAAAATTAGAAAAAAATAATTCACATATTCTTTGAAGTTAGCAACTGTATTTGTATGACTTGTTAAAGTTAAGTTGAACACAAACTGTATTTCGTGTGCTACCCATGGAAGTCAATTTTGAAGTTGGTGAAAGAAAGATCATCTCTCTCTTTCTGTTTTCAGTGTATGTACACAACTGTTAGAAATCCTGAGTAAATGTGAAGCTAATTAAGTATTTGGTGTCTAAATGGGTCACTTGTTTTTTTTAAAGCCAAAGAGAGGATCCTTAGTTATTTTTATATATTAAAATTGTTTAGTAATTGGAACTAATAATGTCTTAGTGTGTGTTAGTCTATGTTCTGTCTGGAGCATCCAGCTCAAATCCATCTCTACTGAAGACACAACGCTGTTAAATGATGTCACAAATATACATACAGATTTTAAAAGGTTCAGTAATTTGAACACAGTACTTTTACCAAATATTATAAAATAACACCACGTTGGGTAATCGAGCTCACGTGGTTTAACTGTCATTTCAGTGGTTTTGAACAACAACATCCTGCCTCCTGTTACACATTTACATGTGGATTTGTTACGCCCCTAGAAAAGGGGAACAGAAAGAACACGATGTTTGCTGACTTCAAATCCAAAGTGTAATGAACGAGCAGCCCCCTCTACTGTCCAAACCCGGAACACCAGTGTGATAATTCAACCCCTGCAAACACCCCCCCCCCCCCCCCCCCCCCCCCGACACAGATGTCGTCACTACACCATAGCCAACAGTAACATCAAATATCAATGTTTGTAAGTAGTCAACAAGGCCATATAATGCAACTGTTCCATTTTGCAAAGGTCCACACATGTGGTCTACGTACAAACACTCTGCTTTGTAGAAAGTTCATCATGGCATGAAGCTTGTTGGAACACTCAGCTTTCTCAACAGTCCATGAGTGTATGGAAATGACACATCCACCACAGATTCATGTGCATTTTTTATTGCTGTTGTAAAACCAGTTTCAACTGCAGTTCCAAGAAGGATTATATGTTTCATTAATAGTGAATGTAGAGTGTGGAAAGACGATTTTAGCTTCTGTAAGTAAATTAAAACAGTTCAGATTGTTTGATAATAAGAAGAGACGTGAGACCCAAAAGTGAAAGTAATCTTTAAAAAATAAGTCTGCTGCCCTAAAGTGAAGCCGCCAAAGCGTCTTGATCGCCATCTAGTGTCTGGCTGCAGTACAGGACCTTGCTAGACTCTGGCTCCATATGTGCAAGATGGATATTTTGGCTTCCTGTCTGGATAGTGAAAGTGAGTGAGTATTTATATAAATATATATGTAATTATATGTAAATCTGTGTTTTAACTGTCACCGTCTTATTTTGGTCGTGTCACTGCAAAGAACTTTATAACTTTATTTAGAGTTGTGCTATGTACAAAACATTTAATATTATATGTAAAAGTTTTGACATTGAGCATTGTAGCGATGTGTTAAAACTCACGGAAACCTTGTGGGACCTCGCAATAACCACGTTTCCTGTTGGTATGCACACGTTGTTGTGGTGCTATCTGAGGAGGTTAACACTGTATGATGAAGTGTATTCTGTGAGCATGAATAAATGGTTTCACTTCTTACGCTCTTTTTATTCTGTTTTATTTTAGTTTCCTGGAACGAGCCATCGTCTACTCAGAACACAAATATTGTCACAAAAAGAGCTTCAGGGAATAAAAACAATAAGAAAACTCATCTGATCTACACAATAAACACAATAAATTACTAATTAATGACTTTGTTGGTAAAACAAAAAGAGGAACTGAAGATAAAAAGGCAGGAAAACAAAGGTGGAGATAAAAGATCAAATTCTAAATGACTCCAGTTATCAAAAGTGAGAATTTATCAAGTTTTCCATGTGTGACTATAAGGTACTGAAAGAAACAGATGTAGTAACTACAGTTTACCTGCAGGTGTCACAGTAAATCTGTCACACATCAAACATCTGGACCTGACTCTGGTTACTCAGCTTAACCCGTTGATGCGGTGTTGTCACATGACTTGTTGAGTTGTCTTCACTGACTAGTTGTCTCCTCCCTGTTTATTCTTGGTTTAATTCCTGTGATTCTTTAATGAATATCACCAATGGTTGACTTTTCTGATTTATTTTCAGATTTTGATTTAAAACACAGAAAATATAAGAAATATTTTAAAAATACTCAAATTAATTAGAAATACACGAGAATGTGTTTATTTTTAATTGAAATATTAAACAATTATTGTCATACAGACTTTTTTTTTTTATCAATGACCTGATCAACGCTGCCACCTACTGGTGTAAAAACCATGATTACATTCTTGAGAGATGAGATAAAAACTTTAAAATAAAGTCCTGGACATTAACAGAGTATTGACTATAAAGGAAACTGTGGATTTGTACATTTAATCATCAACATATTTTAGTATTTATGGTATTTATGGTATTTCACAGTATTTATGATTTAATATCAGCATCACACCCAAAACACACCCTGTCCAGAAACCTCATGAGGTTGGCTGAAATGTGGTGTTTTATCATCTATTAAACAAACCTGGTCAATTTGAAAATGATTCAGGTTCTTTCGTTTTTCATTGTTTTCACTGAATTTGATCTCTGTCTCTTCTGATGACAAGAACTTGAGTGAGAGATGAAAATCTGTTCAGAGATTCCCACATTTCTTCTGTCACAAGCTCCAAACCTCCTCTGACCCTCATTCGCTCTTTCTGCTGCTTGTTTGTTGAACTTGCTTGTGATGCTAATGGTAACATTGAGACTGAACACGCCTGAACCAAAGAACACGTGATTTCTGCCAGTTTAGATATCACGTGTGTAATTCCCACAGAGCGTCCCGGAGCCATTATCCCTGTAAACTGGACATGATCACTTGTTAGGTCCCATCGGGGTCCAGAAAGGTGCTGTTAGCAATTTAATTTTCTTATTTTACTTCTCATGATGATAATTATTTTATTCATATTCACATTATTAATTCATTCTTTGATGATGATGACGATGATGATGATTGAAACTGACTCAGTCCTGCTCTGGTGACATCACCGGGTTTTCCCTGAAGATTCCACGAATCTCTTGAACTATTTTCAGTTTCGTTATCAGGAAGCTGTCTCCTCCTCCTCCTCCTCCTCCTCTACACACACACTCACTCGATCTAAAGTAAAAGGGAAAGAGAACGAGGACCAGTTCAGTTAATAAAGCTTTTTTCGGTCCGGATCAGACTGAGCGGATTTCTCTTCTGGTTCCTGCCCGAACACGAGCCATGTTTTCCCGCTACGTGCTGGTGATCGTCTCTCTGGTGGATTTCCTGTCGGACTTCCATGTGTCCTGCTGTGGTGAGTCTGATATTTATAGACATGTCGTTCGGTACAAGGTTCATGTTTTATATGTTCTATTCTCAGAGCGGATGAGAACAAACAGACACCAGAACATGTCTCAACTCATCGTCGGATATAGTTATAGTGTTCTTTATACTTTTATATGTGTCTCTGTATGTGTGTGTGTGTCTGTATGTCTATGTCTGTGTGTGTGTGTGTGTGTGTGTGTGTGTGTGTGTGTGTGTGTGTGTAAATAAAGTAATAATAATAAAGTATTGAAAATAAACAACTTAGCCTATTGATATTGTATGTTGAAGTTGTTAATAGAAGAAGTCTAGAATGGAGTAAGAGCATTATTAGTTGAAAACACACACACACACACACACACACACACACACACACACACACACACACACACACTCTTCAATATCTTCCACTATCTTCAATCTTTCAATATGAATATGTAAAGCATAGACAGTATATTATGTACAGTGTGTGATATGAAGTATACCATTGTATGAACCACTGTTAAAAGATACAGTTCAACTCTAGATAACTCTGTTTCTTCAGTGTCTCACATGCTTTCATGGTGAATCTGAATTTTTTTTACAGATCAGAACTGTGCAGACAGAACAGTGTTCACTCCGTCCAGACTGGTGGTGAAGCACGGCGACTCGGCCTCTGCCATCTGCTCTCTGTGCCCGTCGTGCCGAGGTGACATTTTCAATTTGGAAAGATCTGTTGGATCCCATGAGCGAAATGGAAGCACAATTACATGGAGGGTTGAAAAAATGATGGAGTGGAAAACGATTCCATTGTGTTACTATACTAACACTGATAATAAACAGTGTTGCACTCGGCTGAACATTACCGTGTACAGTAAGTTCACTTCTATTTGAAAGATTTATACTCTCTATCTATCTATCTGTCTGTCTGTCTGTCTGTCTGTCTATCTATCCATCCATCCATCCATCCATCCATCCATCCATCCATCCATCTATCTATTTGTGTGTCTCCACAGAGCCTCCAGACCTGGTCTCCGTCAGCTTTATGAATCACTCCGGGCCGTTGTTCGAGTCCCGTAACTACATTCTGCAGTGCGAGGTGCAGAACGTGGCTCCGGTCACCAGCGTCCACGTGACCTTCTTCAGAGGTCAGACAGAACTGGGCCAGAAACGGTCCTTGAGTAAACCCCAGAATGAACCAGTGACTGAGGTCTTCTCTCTGAGCATCTCCACCACTAAAGAAGATGATGGAGCTCAGTACTGGTGTCAAGCAACGCTGGAGCTGGGACCTAATGGACCACAGACCCCTCCGATGGTTGCGTCGAAAATCGTGACCGCTACTGTCCACTGTGAGTCTGATAACAAGATTACGCTAAATCTAGCAAATGGATTACCACGAAACTTGGTGGCAGGATGTGGTAACCCATAGAGATCTGATGCAGATCCAGGAATTGTTTCATCACTTCCTTTAACATTGTGAGATAGAAGATTTTTATGAATTTCCAAGATAATTATTCATGGATCTTTAAAAAGGAGCTAGAATGTGTGGCTGGGGAACTGGATGGATGCTAGATTAGACCAAAAAGGGATCTAGAAGCTACAAGGGGAGTGAATTGAACCAGAGATTTGTCAGGTGTTCATAAACACAGCTCCAGATCAGAGTCGGTTTCCATCTGCAGCACCGTGTCGATTCATTGGTTGATTGTATTTCTCCCACAAAGATAAGCCTCAGCAGCTGGCGCCACCACCCCCAGATGTGATCACCCTCACAAAAGGAGATTGTCTACAGCTGAACTGCACGGCCATGGGGAACCCCAGCCCCTCGTACACCTGGACATCCCTGCCAGACGGCGTCCCCCCGTCCAACAGCAGCGTCCTCACCATCCAGTCTGTGGCTTCTGGGCATGACGGGCAGTACACCTGCTCTGTCAGCAACGACGTGGGCACAAACACTGTGATGTTCAGGGTGATTGTCAAAGGTGAGTTGTTCATTCCCAGTCCAGTTCCTCTGTTACAGCTGCTTTCAGACATGCACTGAACTTCAGATGTTCCTCTGGAATTATACGGCCGGCCCTGTAGTAAAAACTCCTGAGAATGTCCAAGCGAGTCCATGTGAGAACACAGCAGGTTAATGTCCGAAGAATTCCGCAAACGTTTTATTTGACCTTCCATGTTGAGAAGCTTTTTGTCACAGGCCCCTCTTCAGCCCCTCTTTTGTGCCCGAAACATTAGCTACAGTCCCTGGGAGGTAGAATAAAAAGCATCAACAGGTGCGCAGACATTTCTTTGGACATTCCGTCGCTTCTGTCCAGCAACTTATGATCAGAATTCCTTTATTGTAATTGTAAGCTATGCGTACAATGTAATGAAAGGTACTACTTCTCTTGGTGCATAAAAACACACACAGCCACACAACATCATCAAACAAACCACAACCGACGTAGAGTAGATATACAAATAAAAACGAGTGCAGGCGCTACAGGTCAAGTTTGGATGTGCATGCTTTATGCTTCATATGTGAAAGGAAGGTTCCAGCTAATGTCTGGAAGCAATTATCTGGAAACAAAATTCTGAGATCATGTCTGAAAATGTTTAATGTTAATCACTAGGAAGTGAGTCATGGGGAAAAAACCCACATGACTGCTATCACTTCTGCTTTCTCACTGTTATTGTGAACTGACTCTTACCCTTTCGAAATGAAGAAGGAAGTTCATTGTGTGTATTTTTTTTACATGGTCTGACGTTGAATATTCTCTGTTCCTCTTCTTTCTTTAGCCTACATCATCCCGTACATAGTAGCTGCTGCTCTTGTGGTTATCGCCTGCTTGATAGCAGGAGCCATCTATTTCTACAAACAAGGCCGGATGGGACAGTACAACCTGAAAGATGTTTTCCGTTTTCACAAACAACACGAGGCCGTACCCACTATAGAGTGAGTCTGTGGGAAGGTGTGACAAGTGTGTGGAGAAGTTGTTTTGTGATACGCTGCAGAGTTGGCGTCGGACTCGTGGCCTGAGTTGCATCTCTCTCGCTGTCATTTCCTGTCGTCTCTCTACTGACCTTATCTGATGACATAAAATGCCCCAAATGAGTTCAGTCTCAACTTGTGTAACCTGAGCACTTCAAGGAAGTGTCTGTATCTCAGGTTTAACACATACTCATGGTTAAACACACACCAATTTATACATTTCACTACACAGACAAAAGCACATTGTTAGACAAAATTAGAAAAAATAATTCACACATTCTTTCACATTGAAGTTAGCAACTGTATTTGTATGACTGTATTTCGTGTGCTACCCATGGAAGTCAATTTTGAAGCTGGTGAAAGAAAGATCATCTCTCTCTTTCTGTTTTCAGTGTATGTACACAACTGTTAGAAATCCTGAGTAAATGTGAAGCTAATTAAGTATTTGGTGTCTAAATGGGTCACTTGCTTTTTTTTAAAGCCAAAGAGAGGATCCTTAGTTATTTTTATATATTAAAATTGTTTAGTAATTGGAACTAATAATGTCTTAGTGTGTGTTAGTCTATGTTCTGTCTGGAGCATCCAGCTCAAATCCATCTCTACTGAAGACACAACGCTGTTAAATGATGTCACAAATATACATACAGATTTTTAAAAGTTCAGTAATTTGAACACAGTACTTTTACCAAATATTATAAAATGACACCGCGTTGGGTAATCGAGCTCTCGTGGTGCATTTTAACAGACAAAATCGTAACTAATTTCTTCCACATACAAACTTGAGTGGTCTCCGAGGCCCCTGAGGCTTGCACTGCCTGGAGTCTACGGAGCCCGTCTGGTGACACCTGGGAAAAAAAATATTGCTTCGCCATGAGTCATAAACTCTTGGGAACGAGTTACGAATCTGATCTTTAATAACAAGACCTGGCGAAACTGAACAACAATGTTTTTTATTCACTATCAATTGCAAACGTTTCCACCACAGTGTTTCCTCAGAATCAGTGCAGACAGTGAGTCAGTATAAAGGTTACATCATGTGTTCAAGAGAATCATTTCATCATCCAAGAGGCTTCCACTCTCTTGGATGAGTTTGCAAAATCAGATTCATAACTTGTGGCCAGGACTTATTATGTTTAATCCCCCCCCCCCCAAATGTCACCAGAGGGGTCGGTTGAGATAATAGTTGATTATTTTGTATACTCCGACTTGAGTCGGTTTATCTGCTTTTATAGCTTTTGTGGTCACTTCTGCTGTCATTTCTGTGGTTGAGAACAACGTCCTGCCTCCTGTTGTGCATTTTTTATTGCTGTTGTAAAACCAGTTTCAACTGCAGTTTCAAGAAGGATTATATGTTTCATTAATAGTGAATGTAGAGTGTGGAAAGACAATTTTAGCTTCTGTAAGTAAATTAAAACGGTTCAGATTGTTTGATAATAAGAAGAGACGTGAGACCCAAAAGTGAAAGGAATCTTTAAAAAATAAGTCTGCTGCCCTAAAGCGAAGCCAAAGCGTCTTGATCGCCACCTAGTGTCTGGCTGCAGTACAGGACCTTGCTAGACTCTGGCTCCATATGTGCAAGATGGATATTTTGGCTTCCTGTCTGGATAGTGAGAGTGAGTGAGTATTTATATACACTCTATTATCTTTATGCATGTAACTCATTTCCTGATGTTACTTTGAATTAGTAAAATAGTAAAACTGACAAACTACATGTATGTTCGGAAATCATTGTATAAATGTTGTTAATCTGTGTCAGTGAATGTGCTGTTTTAACTGTCACCGTCTTATTTTTGTCGTGTCACTGCAAAGAACTTTATAACTTTATTTAGAGTTGTGCTGTGTACAAAACATTTAATATTATATGTGGAAGTTTTGACATTGAGCATTGTAGCGATGTGTTAAAACTCACGGAAACCTTGTGGGACCTCGCAAAATAACCACGTTTCCTGTTGGTATGCACACGTTGTTGTGGTGCTATCTGAGGAGGTTAACACTGTATGATTATGAACTTCACTAAAGAAATAAGAAAGTGTGTTCTGTGAGCATGAATAAATGGTTTCACTTCACACGCTCTTTTTATTCAGTTTTATTTTACATTTTAATGTAGTTTCCTGGAACAAGCCATCGTCTACTCTCATCTGATCTACACAATAAACACAATAAATTACTAATTAATGACTTTGTGAAGAAAAAAGAGGAACTGAAGAAAAACAAAAGGTGGAGATAAAAGATCAAAGTCTCCAGTCCATGTCTCCAGTTATCAAAAGTGAGAATCTGCTTGATTGTATTTATAAATGAAGTATTTATCACGTTTTCCATGTGTGACTATGAGGTACTGACAGAAACAGATGTAGTAACTACAGTTTTCCGGTTGAGTGTTATTCCTCTTTTTTGCTGATCTCTGAGGCTTTTACAGGAAATCCACTGCAGAGGCTGTTTGGGGTTGAGACACAAAAAACATCCCAATTATATTTCTTGTTTTCTTTGTCCTCTTCCTCCTCCCGTCAGAGAGAGGAGGAAGAGGAAGAGAAACGATCAGATCCTTAATGAAATAAACTTTTACTCATTTACTTCACTGTAGACTTTACGATAGATTTGTCAGACCCAGTGAGGACGCACATAAACGTATACATGTAGGTATAACCATACATGTATCTGTATTGGTAATTAGTTAAGAATGTATATGTATATATTGTATAATAAACTACATTCTATTTGTCCGTTTTTCACATTTATTCACTTGTCAATCTGCAAAGTGATGGTAAGCCAACACTGTTCTGTGTATATATAACTATATATATATATATATATATAAATAAATAACTATATATAGTTATATATAGTTATAAATCCCTGTTGATCCGCCACGTGCTGCTCTAAACTTCAATAAAGAGAAAATAAACTTGCGCGCTCTCTGATGACGTGTATCCGCTGCGTCGCTAAGAGGATTATTCTAAACCTCTTTGCTGTCGGTGCTGAAGCTGAGTTGTCTCCGCTGAACGACTCCACTCTTCCCCCGGTGCCGTGTTCGATTCCCCGGGTGGTGTTGAAACACAGGAGGCGGGAGGATGAGCTCCGGAGCCGGCCTCGACTACAGCGTGTGGGACCACATCTACGTGTCCGATGACGAGGACGCGGTCAACCCGTACGTGGACACACCGAGTCTGTTCCGGATGAGACACCGGGTCAGCGGTTTGTGTAGCTGTGACGTGTGGAGTCCCCTACCTGGTTAGTTTTACCAGTAGTTACTAGTAGTGAGTGACTGGTAACCAGACTAGTTAATACACTCAGAGCTGCAGGTGTCACAGTTAAATCTGTCACCCATCAAACATCCGGACGTGCAGGTGTCACAGTTAAATCTGTCACCCATCAAACATCTGGACGTGCAGGTGTCACAGTTAAATCTGTCACCCATCAAACATCCGGACGTGCAGGTGTCACAGTTAAATCTGTCACCCATCAAACATCTGGACGTGCAGGTGTCACAGTTAAATCTGTCACCCATCAAACATCTGGACGTGCAGGTGTCACAGTTAAATCTGTCACCCATCAAACATCTGGACGTGCAGGTATCACAGTTAAATCTGTCACCCATCAAACATCTGGACGTGCAGGTGTCACAGTTAAATCTGTCACCCATCAAACATCCGGACGTGCAGGTGTCACAGTTAAATCTGTCACCCATCAAACATCTGGACGTGCAGGTGTCACAGTTAAATCTGTCACCCATCAAACATCTGGACGTGCAGGTGTCACAGTTAAATCTGTCACCCATCAAACATCTGGACGTGCAGGTGTCACAGTTAAATTTGTCACCCATCAAACATCTGGACGTGCAGGTGTCACAGTTAAATTTGTCACCCATCAAACATCTGGACGTGCAGGTGTCACAGTTAAATCTGTCACCCATCAAACATCTGGACGTGCAGGTGTCACAGTTAAATCTGTCACCCATCAAACATCTGGACGTGCAGGTGTCACAGTTAAATGTTCAGCTCTGGTTACTCAGCTTAACCCGTTGATGCGGTGTTGTCACATGACTTGTTGAGTAGTCTTCACTGACTAGTTGTCTCCTCCCTGTTTATTCTTGTTTTAATTCCTGTGATTCTTATAAAAAATCTGTGAATATCCCCCCCCCCCCTCCCCCCTCAGCATTCATCCTCTCCTCTTCATCTCACTTGTGATTATCTCAAATCCCACCACTCAGACGCGCTTGGAGAGAATGGCTGAGTTTCAGCAGAGGCGGGAAGATCTGGAGAACAACTTGGCTGAATGCAAGAGGTTGTTCGAGGAAGCCCGGGGACGACTGAGAGAGCTGGAAGAAGGACGGAAGGAGGGAGAGGAGGATGAGGAGAGGGAGGCTGAGCTGAAGAAGGCCCAGGCTGAGGTGAGAAAACTGAAGAAGGATGAAAAGACGTTTGGGGACATGCTGAAAGAACACCAGCGAGAGGAGAAGAAACTGCCCTGGAACGTGGACTCCATCAGCAGAGAAGGTTTCAGCAAGGTAAGATCTGGATTTGGATGATTTAGGTCTCTTTGCTTTTACTTTCACAATAGTTTAATAAGAGTAAACCTTCACACCAAGCCCTGCTTTAAAAGGGAATGAGATGAGTGTGATTGGTTGATTATAATAATAATAATAATAAGGACAAGCTTTATTTATATAGCACTTTTCTAACAAAGTTGCAAGATGATACTTTTCAAGATGGGATTTAAACAAAGTTACAGATGCAGCATTTCTAATCTCTGCTCACTAAGTTATTCCAGAGTTTGAAAGCCTGTGCTGCAAAAACCTGATGGACTTTAATCACCAATCAGACTCTGGGATCATGTGGCCACGCTTCCTTTCTATTCTCCTAATATTAGACTCGCAAAACTGGATTTGAAGCCGCTCTGAATGCACTTTGCATGTTTGCATGTTTTGACTCGTCCAGATGCTTATTAATCTGTTTTCTCTATCTCTTTTTTCTAGAGTATTGTGAACGTCCAGCCTGTAAACAAGCAGGAAACCGAGGGGGAAAAGGTGGAGAAGCACAAAACCTTCGCGGAGAAGCATGCGCAGGAAATCAAACACTTTGGTATGCTTCCCTTTCGATGAAATTGATGTCTGTTGAGTTTCAAATCCTGCTTCCTCACATTGTCCTCCTCTTTCAAGTATGACACGTGCTTTTCCTGAAGTAGTTAAACCATATTAAAGCCCACAGACTCTCGGTTTTCATGTTGTGTAGCCACAAGACAGAAGCTCAGGGGTTTGTTGAAGAAAACGTCAAATTGGGTTCACAGATTCAATTTTCACAGCAACTGACACAGGAATAAAGTGACTTTTGTTCCTGAAAATTCCCCTCAATAACCAAGTTTTCACTAAACCTCCTTCTTTGGTTCCTTATTATGGGTAAATCCCAAAATACACACGACCTAACATTTCCTATGATGCAACCAATAGTACTTTTGCATAAAGGGGTAATCACACTGGATTTCTATGGCATGGAAAAAGCAGACAGGGCAGGAAATAATCTTGGTGGTGTAGTAAACAGGGAGTGCCGACACGTCCCTCAGGCCAACGGCAGCATTCCAAGCATTTTATTGTGATTTACGTATCTCACTATCTTCACAATATTTCCTGAAAATATCAACTCCCCCTCCTCTCTTTTTTAGCTTAAGTTTAAATGTGTGTGTGACTCTAAGTGAAAATGGAGCAGAATAAATTTACCACTGAGAAAAAATTTATCTTGGCATGAATGTGGAGCGAATGTTTGGACCTAACATAACAATCTTTATTAACATGGTTCAAAGTCAGCGGCCCCTCGTTTGTCAAACCTGTATTTTTTCCAAACACACGACGACAGACGACATTGTCACACTTAACAAAGCTTGTTGAGAGCCACAGTAAAACTCCCAGTGACTAGTTTACTGACACAAGCTCCTTGTAAAATGTTGATTCCATGGAAAAAGTTTTAACACATTACGTTAATTCTCCTTTTTTGTTTCTAGTACGACACAAAACCTTTAAAAAAGGGAACCAGGTGTCATCAGTTTTCTGTTGTTAGTCACATGACAACAGTGTTTTAAAGTATGACACAATTTGACCTCTGAACAAAAGCTGAAGGCAGCATTTCACGTGTCCCTGTGTCTGTTTGTGCACCAGGGATGTTGCGGCGTTGGGACGACAGTCAGAAGTATCTGTCAGACAACCCACATCTGGTGTGCGAAGAGACGGCGAACAGCCTCGTCGTCGCCTGCATCGACCTTGAGGTAGACGAGGTGAGTCCTGTGAGGAAAGTCTGTGTTCGTCCTCCGGTGGAAAACAAAGACTCCAGTGAGATAAAGCTTTGTAAACCCTTCACGTCCTTTTAGAAACATGCAGTGATGGAGCAGGTGGCGCACCAGGCCATCGTGATGCAGTGTATCTTGGATTGGAGTCGGACGCTGAAGGTCGACCCAAGAGGCTGCTTCAGGCAGTTCTTCTCAAACATCAAGGTCTGTTACTGTGATCTCCGACATGATGTCAGGGGACGTAGACCCCGTTTGCACCTGGAGGGAAATGACCACAAAGACTTATCCGATACTTGTCTGCACCACAGGGTTAGACCAGGTCAGATGTATTTGAACCTGGTGCTGGACTCCCCTGCAGGCAATTGAGAGACGCTTATCAAGATGTTTCTGGTTTGATAAGAGGACAAAGAATTCCCTGGAAAAAAAAAGACCAAAAAGTCGAGCGCAGGAATTTCCTCACTTAGTTTCCAGGAAATGATTTTCCATTAAAACAAAGACAGTGGAAACACAAATCTCGTTTAATGTAAACATCAGGAAGGATGTGATTTTTTTTTCCCCAAACTTTTGTGCATATAAGTCAGTCCAGACAAACCTATAACCACTTGCTAATCATCTTTGTATTTCCAGTCTTCATTAAATATCTGGGAACAAACAGGAAAGTGAATAAAATGATGATAAAACAGAAATAAAACGAAAGACAGAAAGAGACAGTTAGCGGAGGATGAAGTAACCTTATGTTAACAGTCTTGCTCATGTGTCAGACTGCAGACCAGACGTACCAGGATGCATTTCACCACGAGCTGGAGCTGCTGAAGGAGCGGGTGCGCAGCTGTGCACAGATTCGTATGGAGAGCGCCATGGAGGAGGTGGAGGAGGAGGAGAGGGAGAAGAGACTGGGCCCCGGGGGTTTAGACCCTGTAGAGGTCTACGAATCGTTGCCTGAGGTAACGACAAACACATACGTACACAGACACACAACTCTATTAATACGGTTATAGGTTAGGGTCAATGTGACTTGCGTTTTATAAAACAATCCTGAAATAAGTGAAACATGATTTACTTTAAGTGATGAAGTGACACTAATAATGAAAAAGGGTTTGTAAGACAACCACACGATTACATGAACTGGAGCCCGGCTGATTTCCTTAAAATGCTGTTATCAAACCCTTTGGAAAGAGAAATGTAATTGTAACTTGATATTTAACCCTAAACCTCAATAGAACTAACTAAAATATAGAAAAAGACCCAAATTCATATTTAGACTTTAAACCAATAACATAATCTATTTTTTATGTAAAATAATTGAATACAAATTCCTTTTTAAATGCACATCTTTTCTGCATCGTTTATTCTGTTAAATAAAAGTTGTTATATCTGCGTGTATCTGTAAACAAATACCAGACACCGATATGTCTGTGAAATGCTCATATCAATGAAGGGACTTAATTTAACCCAGACAATAAATCCTGATAAGATCCATCAACGTCTGCAGCAGACAAAACCTCTGTTTTTGTTCCAGTAGTTAACATCACATGTTTTCCACTGTAACTGTGACCTCACACTGCAGCTGAAAAGTGTGAGTTGCTGCACACACACACACACACACACACACACACACACACACACACACACACACACACACACAAAAACACCCCCTGGAGGCCGTGAGGGAAAAGAGCAGACCTGTTAGTGTCGCGTTTACACAGCACATCACATTCAACGCTTTGTTTAGCTTTAGGCAGAGAAGTCAATACTTAGCTCACAGATTTCCTCCTGTTCACGAATAAAATGAATATAATAATAACAAGAGAGGAACGGAGATCCATGATTATCCTGTTGTTTTCTACATTTACTGTATTTTTCTTTATCTGCTGAAATGTGTTTGATTATCTCTGTATTTCACTACTGATATTTAAACCTGAATATCCTCTTTATTGTTTGATTCATCCTCAGACGTCTTCAGGCCAGAGTCTTTCAGTTTAACATGGACAGGGACATACTTGTTCTATTCTATCGTAATATTTGGAATATTTGACCTAAATCTTATATAATTTGATTTATAATTCGGTTCGAGAGCAACGGGATCCGATTGTCTTGAAGTCAGTGTTTGTTCAGTCAATTGATTGTGTTTGGAAAATGAGAGAAGTCAATACGCAGCTCAGCAGAATGGACTGTTCTCAGTAAACAGCTCGTTGCATCATACTAGTTATTTAATTATCAGTTTTTATCGTGCAGGAAATACAGAGGAGCTTTGATGAGAAGAACATCCAGATGCTGCAGCAGGCGATGAACAAACTGCACCCGGAGGTGAGTGGTTTGCGCCTGAGACTCAACAAGAAACTGTCATTTCAGGTCAAGAAAAAGAAACTTCAAGAGGACGAGGACCAAACGACATGAATATATATCTGTCGCTCATCCTGTCGCTGTGTTTCTGTCTACAGGAAGGAAAATACCACCTGAAGAGATGTATTGACTCTGGATTGTGGGTGCCGGAGTCAGGAGAGGGCGATGATGAGGAAGAGGAGGATGAAGACGAGAGCTAAAGATAAAGGAATCAAATGGGAGAAGGGATGATACACGTGTTCTTTCCCTCCATGTTGACTCACGTCATCACTTCAGGATCACTGTTCTTTTTGTGTCATTAGTGTTTTTGCAGCTCTGTAAACGTCTCTGTGGACTTTGTTGGTATTTGTCAGTAATGTTTCATTCATGAAATATGTCACAATGTATAATTTATATATTGTAGAAATGTGAATATTTAATAATCAGGTGGAGTAAATTATTAAGTTGTTTAAAAAAATGTACATAATGGAAGAGCAGTGTTACTTTGTGCAACAGGGTAAAAGAGGAGTATCTTAGAAAGTTGTTGCTGAATAAAAGTCATTAGAAACAGAAATCACTGATTTATTCCTAATGTATTTGTAATTACTAGTCCTTTCAAAAGTTTCTACTTTAGAGACTTTTCAAAAGCTGCCACATAATGTGAATATGTTTGATCTACATTTTGATGAAAGCGTCTTCACATGACAAACTTCAGAAAGTTCAGAAATCATCTTTTAAATTATAAAGTACATATTTTAAATGATAAACATTTATAAACCTGATGAGAACCACGAGTTAATATCTGAGACTGTCTAATAATGACATTTGATTACGTCACAGGATCTCACAGGTTAAACAGCCTGTCCAGTGTGATCTGTTCTACTGGGACAATGGCGCCCCCTGTTGTCTGTTTGGGGACAAACTCACCTGCATAATTAATCCCTCGCTCCCTCCCTCCCTCCCTCCCTCCCTCCCTCTCCTTCATAATTAATCGGAGGGTTTGATTTAGTGTCCTGAGCAGGATTGTTTGAGGCAAAGCTTCTTTGCGCGGTCACTTTTGTAAATAGGAAACAATCAGCGCAGGCGCGGGGCATAAATCAAATCAGATAATGTCGATGGGCGAGTGACAGGACCAGCGTCATCATGGAGAACTGCTTCTGTGTGTTCATTCATCTGTCCACACTTTATGCAACAGTCAGGTTTTATATTACACCATTTTAAATGAAGATGAAATGAGCAAACAAAGGTTTTTGAACGAGGGATCAACAGAGACTGTCCCACAGAAAGTTTATTTATCTTTCTCATAGCTGAATTTTCAAATATTCTTTTTGTTGCAGCCTCTCAGATGCAAAGATTTACTTAATTCTATACTTGTCTTACATCATATTGAGCTAAATATCTTTAAGTTTGAGACCATTGATCAGTCAAAACATGCAGTTTGACTGATTATGTGCATTTTCCCCTTTTTTTTGACATTTTATTGACCAAGCGATGAATCATTGAAGATAATCCACTGATTAATCGATGATGAAAAGTAAAGTCATTTGAACCAGTTTAATTCCAGTTGATATAAACATTCACAGTCTTGGTTGTTTCCCTTCACTGATGTTAAATTGAACATTTACTGTTGGACTGATTCAACAAGGAGTTTTCATCTTCAACTCATCTCCGGATTCCTAATTTCTTTATGGATATTTTTCACAGCTTCATGACAACATTGATAAAAAAACACATTGCTTCTAATGTAGGAATGAATTCATCAAATGTAGCTTTTCGCACAAAATATAATAAAACGGTCCAGCTTATTCCAAACTGTCCCAATATTTTAAAAGAAGGAGCAGCTTTTGTTTCTGTTTCTGGGCTTTAAATGAATAAATGTGCTGCGTGTCCTTGAATGACTGGAACAGGACACAGTCAATTTGAGGGGAAGGGGGAAAGAAAGCAGAGCGAGTAACAGGAGCCATGGATCCTTATTGTGATTAAAATATGAGCAGTGTGTTCCAACAAAAATCTGCTGTGTGTGTGTGTGTGTGTGTGTGTGTGTCTGTGTCTGTGTGTGTGTCTGTGTGTGTGAGAGGTGGAGAGCAGTGACGCCTGACCATTGAAGCAGAGAATCGGCGTGTGGCTGCCAATATGAGCGAGAAAAATAAAAGACACTGCCAGAGGAGGAGAGAAAAAAAAAAAGGCGGGGGGGGGGTACCGATGGAGAGAGAGGAGGAGAGGAGGCTGTTATATGGGATTAATGGATAATGTGCAGGAGGAGGAGGAGGAGGAGAAGGGATGGGGGAGCGGAGATGGGCTTCTCCATGGAGGTTGTGGTGGGGAAGGGGAAAGGTGGTGGTGGGGGGGGGTTGGCTGGGGGAGACCACTGTGGCAGGGGAGAGGGAGGGAGGGAGGGAGGGATTCTGGTGAAGCCGCGGATATTCATGAAGACGCCAAGTGTTTTCTCTCTCTCTCTCTCTCGCTCTCTCTCTCTCTCTCTCCCCCCCCCCCCCTCTCTCTCTCTCCCCCTCTCTCTCTCCCCCTCTCTCTCTCCTCTCGCCGTGGTGACACACTGTGAGTCTGCAGAGAGACAGAGGGAGGAAGATGGAGACAAGTGAAAAAAGAAAGACGAGGCCCAGCCCATCTTCCCATTGATCTTGAGGCGACCAAGGTGAGTGTGTGTTTTTATTCTTACATGCTGCAGCCTCCCTGTGTGTGAGTCTGTGTGTGTGTGTGTGTGTGTTAATGTACATGTGTGTCTGTCTGACACAGGCATGATGGCAGGGCAGTCCTCATACATGCACGCTGCCGGCGTGTGTGTGTGTGTGTGTGTGTGTTATCTGTGTGTGTGTATATATATATATATATTGGGGGGGGGGTTTGTCACTGAAGAGCTGCTAGTTGAGCTGCATATTGATGCATTGCTGCTTGGTTTTATAAGCTGCTCTATCTGTAGTGGAGGTTGTACTGCCACAGCCATGGTGTGTGTGTCTGTGTGTAGTGTGTGTGTGTGTGTGTGTGCTCATATTTCTCATTGTCTGTGCATATATATGTCACTGTGTCACTGTGCATTTGTTGATTTCTCCACACACACACACACACACACCTGTTCTTATTATTATTTCCAGACTCCGGCGTGAAAGCCCTTCTCCTTGAGTGGGTGTGTTCTCAGTGACCCTGGGAAGAAGTGGTCTCCCACCACTGTGTCTGTGCAACCATGCTCAGTCATAAACATTCCGATATGCTGGAGCCGGTCCTATCCAATGGAATTAGGTCAGCTCAGACTGCTCAGAGTAATTATGTAACATCACAGAGCCTTGGTGTTGCAGTGTCTGCTCAGAATTAGCCAAACTGAAGGTAAAGATCCTGCAAGGCCATGACAGAGGTCTGTCCTCTTTCTGATTCATTTATCAGTCCAGCAACCATTTGTCAGGATATTAGTGAACAAATTTAGATTTTATTCATCGTTAGCCTCTGTTCCTTCACATACAGATTCTGCAAGGTGGTTTATGTTACTAAAGGACAACTGTTTATGTGGTAGAGGATTTCCTCATGTTGAATGAGTAGAGGTGAATTCAAGAGGAAAAATCAGCCGACGATTCTCCTGCTCGTTCTTTCTCAGATTGTACAGATTAGACACTTAATTGATCCTGATGGAGATTTAAACTCTTTAATGTGTGTTTTCTACACAGGACAGGAGACACTGAGACCAAGTCAAAGATGGGACCAGGGAAAGGACCTCTGGATTTCTCAGAACATATTTAACTCTTCTCCCTCTGCAGACTTTGGATCCGTGTGACCAGTCGGACAATGGAAGTCTGATCTGAGACAGGAGGAGACCTGGTGTAATTTCTTCTTTGGATTCTTAATCATTGTGGAAACTGGATTCATGTTGGATCAGGTTCACATCTGGGAAAAGGTCCTGCGGACAATACTCCAGGTTGGATAATTATTCTAGAAAACATGGGGAAGTGTTTTCTTCAGCAGCGACATCATGAGCTCTGACCAGGATATCTCGTTGGCTTGTGTCGCCAGAGGAGGACGACATGCAGACACACTTTCTCTTTAACACAAACTTGTAGCTCACACAAATATGGACTGAAACTTTGGATTTTTATTTCTTCCACCTTTGGCTTGGGGAAAACACAACGAATCAGAGAAAAGGTAATTAACCTCACACGGGACCTGGACCCTCAACGGGGCGCATACATGCACCTTCACTGCTTTGCAGCAGGAGGACGCCAGTTTTCAGCCGACTGAGGTGCGGACAGAGCGCGAGCGAGGCGGTCGGCTGGCTTTGAGTCAGCTCCAATGGGGGCCGGTTGTGACCCGGTCTGACCCCGGTTTGACCTTGCAGTGACCTCTGACCTCTCCGGTCCTGGCTCTCCACCTGCTCTGCTGCCTGGGTTCGGGAACGCTCCGCCCTGGGGCCCAGAACGAGCCAATCAGAATGAAGAAGAGCCGCAGCGTGCTGTCGGTGACTGGAGAAGAGGTGAGAGTGTAAACAATGGTGGATGAGAGTGAGAAAACCTGTTTGTCAGTCCATAGCAGGTGGAGTGTGTGTTTTCTTGAACGTGTACCATGACATACAGACCTCACACATCCAAGCTCCCTTTGTTCTCGTTGTGAACGCACTGGGAAGTCAGAGTGGACGGTTCGTCTCCCCCAGCCTCCTCTCTGTCTCCGTCCTCTATGTAAATGAGCTGTTTTCTTTTAAAGGTGACGTCTTGGTTGAAGGACATAATCCGATGCATTATTCAAGACCTTATTTATTGATTATGCTGAGTGAGTGCCCATACGTGTGTGTGTGTGTATGCGCGTGCGGATGTGAGCATCCTTCCACATCTGGGTCTGGACGACATCAAACGCAGCATGGAAGCAACACGGCACTGTTGCCTAGCAACTGCTGCCATTCCCCCAGTGTTTTGTTGCTACGGTGCTGCAGTGCAGATCAGCCTCCAAGAGCTCGGTCTATAGAGGCCTTATCCCAGACACACACGCTCACGTGCACGGAGCCCATCACACGCACTGTCATGTAAAAACACCCACGTTGATCATTTGTAACAAAATGTCTTTTTGTGGAAGTTTCCGAATTAAAAATGTGGCAAATTGACATCGTTTGGTAAATGTGTCACAATAACAACTGTATGAATCTCGATTTTTTATTGTTAGATACAAAAGGTGTGTGTATATAAAGAGATGTAGATGTATTCCTCTTGCTCTTCTTCCCCGTTTCCCCTCATCTGCCCTCCGTCCTGTCTCACAGGGCAACGACACTGATGTAACAGGTGCCGGGGAGAAGGCGGAGTCATCGCGCTACAGCAGATCTTATACATCTGGGGCCACTCTTGGGGCCGAGCTGCGCAGAGGGCGGAGCAGGAGACTCTCATCAAGTCTCCAGGTACTGAGAGGAAGCTGGGGGCCTATTAACCTGCTGGGGGGGGGGACAGGTGCAGACAATCACAGGGCGGGAGACAGGACAAAGACAGGAAGTCAAGGTGGAAACACACACGAGGACCAGAAATAAAAACAAAATAAAACAGGGAACACAGAACTCAAATCCAACACAAACCTCAACACGAGGAAAACAGGAAAAGTAATAAAGAGTCCAAGATCAAAACCAACATACTCAAAGTCCAGAGTCATGACAAAGTTCACCTATAAAATGACAATTTAATAATTAGGGGTAAACAGCGTTGCAGCCAAATCCAATACAATTGAAGTAAATGGAGACCAATTCTTCAAACGTAGAAAAACAACAGATAAAAAACACAACATGCCTCCGTTCTGCTCCCGTGGCGTCGTCCAGGTGTCCTTAAGCCCCGACACTCAAATTCAACTGGAAACGGCGTCATTTAAATCAAGTTTTTAGCCTAAATGGGGCTACTGGAAGGAGCGATGCTAACGTGCATCATTTTTGGGTGAACTACCCCTTTAAATAGGCAGCTGTTTGATCACATGCAACTTAATTATGTGATAATGTGTCGTGTTGTGTTTTTGGTTTGACCTGTTGCTTCCAAAGTCTGAAAAAACTTTTACTTTTGTTTTCACACTGGATTTAAATCAATGGAAACCAAAGTCTTCCTGTATCTACGACAAAAACACATTAAAAAATATATTTAAATGTGTATTTGTAGCTGAGTTTATTTTAAACTAGTTGACAGTGATTCTGCCTCTTTTGTGGCCTTGGAGCAGCAGCTTTCTTTGGTTTTATTCCAGACGTGAATAAAAGAGAGAATGAACAAGTTCCCCTGTAAACTGAGGGATGACCTCTGTAACTCAAACTCTACCCTCTAACCCAACAGGTGCCCTGCTGGCTCCGCCCAAGAGATCGCACCCGTTCACCAGAGGTCCTGAGCAACGTGTCCCGTCCCACAACTCTCCCTCTCCGAATCCCACCACGCATCTCCATCACGCATGCCGACACCGACAGGTTCACACACAATTTGACCTTTTAACCTTGCAGAACGCTGTGCAGGCTGTTTCCCCTCTGTCCCCCCTCGCTGATCCTCACTCTCGTGTTCCAGCTACGAAACAGAAAATGGCGTGTCACCGGGTCACAGCCCCCTGGGCTCGCAGAGTCCAGGCCTCACCCTGCACACCTCCTTCCCCTCGGGCCAGAGAAGAGAGTCCTTCCTCTACCGCTCGGACTCGGACTACGACATGTCGCCCAAGACGGTCTCTCGAAACTCCTCCCTCGCCAGTGAAGGGTGAGGCTCAGGGAGAAGCTGAGATTATGAGCGGGAGGGGAGAGAGTGTGTCTTTAAATGTTGATATTTTCATTTCAATCACCTCTTCTACTTTCTCTTCTCCAACTCTTCCATCTGCTCCTCTCTCAGGCACACGGCAGAGGACTTTATCGTCACACCTTTCGCTCAGGTGAGGTGTTTTACTGAGTTTACTGGATAGATATGAATCGTTTTAAATGTTTCCTGCTGGTTCCAGTGGCCACAAATAGCTTCTCAGCCGTTTGTGGCCAAATATTTCAATGTAAAGTGTTGGAAAATATTGAAATCAGCACGTTGAAGGATTGAAATCAGTGTGTGGCATTCAGTCTGACATGTACAGTTCTCTGACGGTGGTATCCCATGATGCTGTGCGATGATTTAGGTACTGGCCAGTCTTCGATCAGTACGGAGCAACTTCACCATCCTCGCCAACGTCTCCACGCCAACAGTCAAGTCAGTTCTGAGTCTAAATGTCCTGAAATGTCCCACTGATGCTCATCATGAAAGTGTGTTTGTGTTACCACCACAAAATCGGTAGTTTAGACTTTACCACAGTTTAAAAGACCTTAAAGTTCCAGGGGGAAAGGGAAACCCCGCCGTAAATGAAGTTGTCTCAGATAAACATATAGAAACATAGAAAGAATCCTGCCACAAAACCTAAATTAATAAAATAAAAACATGTTTAAAAGCATGTGGGGAACTGGTATCAACACATTGATAAAGTAGAGGAGCACATGCTGCTGTAAACATGTTGCTAACTTGTCTGCAGCTTCTTGCTGGTTGAACTGAGCACCGTGTTTTATAGGAGGTCTCCTCTGGGCGGAGTGTGCGTCAGTCCCAGGGCGACACTATCAGACCAGCAGTACCAGCAGCTCGCCCTGGACACTCTGGAGGAACTGGACTGGTGCCTGGACCAGCTGGAGACCATTCAGACTCACCGCTCCGTCAGTGAAATGGCCTCCAACAAGGTGAGTAGAGATCAGCAGGACCTGACTGTCAGATACGTCTGGTGTTCAGACTGATACGTGCACTTATTTAAACCTTTCTAGAGTTGGACATAGTGATATGTATATTTGTATGTACATTTGTATATTGATTATATACTTATATGGGAGAATCCCAGTATTTTTCAACCTGGGCCCTACGTTTATATGTTAGTGGTTAATGATGGTACTTACTGAATCGATCCAGCCTCCGCCGGCAGCAGCCATGACACAGCGGCAGTGGCTACAATGTAATCTTATGGGGCAACTGTGACAGTCCAAGAAATAGCCACTTTTTTCCACCAATAAAAGCCTCAAATCATTAATCTGGGTCTTTGGGAAGAGTCTTAATTTGATGTTTATTGCTTTCAGTAGTTAAATCAATTTTTCATCTATGAAATATCTGATTGCTGTACTCATCTGTAACACGTTTTTTGGAACGTCGCTCGTAGTTTGGAAGTTTCGACAGTTTATAAATGAACAACGTGAGTTGATTGGTAATTACCTCGAGGTTTCTCCCACGAACGAACCGAGAGATTGACTCGTTTCTGTTTGTCTCTCGTCGACAGTTTAAGAGGATGCTGAACAGAGAACTGTCCCATCTGTCGGAGATGAGTCGCTCTGGTAACCAGGTGTCTGAATACATCTCCAGCACCTTCCTGGGTGAGTGGGGACCAGGAGCCGATCCCTGTCCACGACAACATTTACGACTTTCGCCCAAACAAAAGCAATAAGTCCTCCTCCCTCTCTTTCTCTCTCTGTGTGTGATTGTTGCCGTTTGTCCATCAACCTGCAGACAAGCAGAACGATGAGGAAATCCCGTCTCCCACCCTGAAAGACAAACCCATGAGTCACATCAGCGGCGTGAGGAAACTGTCTCACAGCTCCAGCCTCTCCAGCACTTCGATGCCTCGCTTCGGCGTCAACACAGACCACGAGGACGAGCTCGCCAAGGTCTGCTCGTCTGTCGGGTTCCTCTGTGACTCACAGAGAACGAGTCACACAATCGCAGCTCTGACTTTGAACATTGAATGATGGGATTCTTCTCCCAGTAAATAGTTTTATTCAGACGCTTCCCACCAGTAAAGTTATAGCCTCTTTTCACTGAGACCTTTGTTAGGTTCAGGTCTGCCTCATTCTTTCCTTTCCTCCCGTCTTCAGAAGCAAAAGTCTCTCGCTCTGCGTCTCTATTCTCGATGTGAACATGAATTATTTACTGTTTGTGGTTTCATGGAAGTGAAAGAGGCTGCAGATATCTGTGGACGCTGAGATGGAACCATCGAGGTTATTTATCGTGACGTCTGCTGTGTGATCATTGTTAAAAAAGGCACCAGCACCGGAATGAAAGAAGCTTCAACTGTTCATAAGCACAGGTTTTACTGGGATTCTCTTTAACTTTAACTATTCTGGATGATAAGACCTAAAATTGTAAAAATGATTCTACCTTCACTACAACAATGTTTGTACTTGGTGATTCAGGGCTGCGACTCGTGATCATTTTCATAATGGAATAATAGGACTTTTAGTTTTTTCAATCAACTGTAAGAAACTCTTTTAAAATAATTGATCCCAAGAACACAGAACCTGAAGCTGTTAAATTTACGCTGATCAAAGAAAATATTCATATTTGAGAAGTTTGAAACTGTGACTCTTCATTTGAAATCTCCTGCCAATCAGACAATTAACTAATCATTTTACCTCTAAAGTAACTTCTGATTGGCTGGTTCAACTTTTGGACATTGGTTATTGTTTATTTTAGTTTTATTATGTGGATTTCTGACATTTTTCATAAATTTTGTTTAGTAAATATGGTGCATCATGTGTTCTAAAAAACCCCGAGTCGACTCAACTCTGCCTGTGACGCTCTAAAAATGAATCTGCACTATTGTTTAGAAGACTTTTAATGAATCTCTTAAGTTAATCTTTTAATGGAGCCTTTACTATGTTTTCTGTGTTCTGATTGTTCAGCAGTTAACACACGTGTCCATGTCTGTGCTGTTTAAACAGGAGTTGGAGGATCTGGACAAGTGGAGCTTCAACATATTCAGGGTCGCGGAATTCTCCAACAACAGACCGCTCAGCTGCATCATGTACACCATCTTCCAGGTAAACACAACCAGAGTGTTTCTGCAGAACCTTTGACCCTAGCAGTGTGTGTGTGTGTGTGTGTGTGTGTGTGTGTGTTGTACATGATGAACTCCTGGTGGAGGGTTAGTGAACTCCTCTGTTCTCCTCCCTCCTCCTCAGGAGCGCGAGCTGTTGAAGACGTTTCGAATCCCACTCGACACCTTTGTCACCTACGTGATGACCCTGGAGGACCATTACCATGGAAACGTAGCGTACCACAACAGCCTCCATGCTGCGGACGTCACCCAGTCCACACACGTCCTGCTGTCCACACCGGCTCTTGATGCATGTCGACACACACACACACACACACACACACACACACACACACACACACACACACACACACACACACACACACACACACACACACACTGGATGTAATACATTTACTACATCACTGTGCTGATGTACCTTTTCTGCTTTTTGCTCTTCTCTTTTCTCTGACTCGTCTTCGTGCACCTCTGCTCCCTCGTCCCTCGTCCCTCGTCCCGTTCAGGCCGTCTTCACTGACCTGGAGATCCTGGCCTCTCTGTTCGCTGCAGCCATCCACGACGTCGACCACCCTGGCGTCTCCAATCAGTTCCTCATCAACACCAGTGAGCACAAACACAACCAGTGAGACGTGTTTCTGGATGTTTGCACAAACCGTTTTCCCTCCTCCATCGTTCTCTCTCTCTCTCTCTCTGCTCAGACTCAGAACTGGCCCTCATGTACAACGATGAGTCAGTGTTGGAGAACCATCATCTCGCTGTCGGCTTCAAGCTCCTGCACCAGGAAAACTGTGACATTTTCCAAAACCTCACCAAGAGACAGCGCCAGAGCCTTCGCAAGCTCGTCATCGACATGGTGAGGAGCACGTTTACCACAAACACACAAAATCTAATACTCCTTAGTTTCAGTTACTCTGTGGCTTCTGTTCACTGCTTCCAGAATGTCCCTGAATAACTTTTACCCTTTTAAAACTTTTAAAAACTTTCTGAATCCCTGATTTCAACTGTCAACATCACACGTTGTTCCTGCTTTCAACTTACACATCTTTGGTTTTAGCTTCTTTCCACAGTTTAGGACAAAGAATAGTTTGAGGTCATGTTTGTGTCTGTTGGTTAGTTTCTTTGTTTGTCAGGTTTTCAGCAGGATTTCACGAAACGTCGTTAAAGGATGAGACATCGGCCAAGAATGAACTCATTGCATTTTGACACAGATCCAGGAAGTTTTATTTTTTTTTTACATTTTCACAGATTTCCCAGGGAGATATTTCATGGATCTTGATGAAATTCATTCTGGTGAGTCGTGTCTCTTTCTGCAGGTGTTGGCCACAGACATGTCCAAACACATGACCCTGCTGGGTGACCTGAAGACCATGGTGGAGACGAAGAAGGTGACGAGTTCTGGTGTTCTGCTGCTCGACCACTACACAGAGCGAATACAGGTGAACCGTCAACGATACCAGTGCCTGTTCTGTCCGTCTCACATTAAATGAAAATCTCGACTCGTCCACAGCGTTTGTTGTAACATTAGCTCGTCAACGTTCTTGTGCGTGCAGGTGCTGAGGAACATGGTGCACTGTGCCGACCTGAGCAACCCCACCAAGGCGTTACCGCTCTACCGACAGTGGACGGAGAGAATCATGGAGGAGTTTTTCCGACAGGGCGACAAAGAGCGAGAGAGGGGGATGGAGATCAGCGCCATGTGTGACAAACACACAGCGTCTGTGGAGAAGAGTCAGGTAAGTCTCTCATTGTTAATACAGTCAGATGAATGGATGATATGAGGGAACCACGACCTTCGACCTCTGAAATCTAATCAGGTCATTGTTTTTCCAGGTGGGTTTCATCGACTATATCGTGCATCCGCTGTGGGAGACTTGGGCCGACCTGGTGCACCCGGACGCCCAGGAGCTCCTGGACACGCTGGAGGAGAACAGGGAGTGGTACCTGAACACCATGCCCCAGTCTCCCTCGCCTCCCCCGGACAGACACCTACAGCACGACCGCTTCCAGTTCGAAATCACCCTGGAGGACCTGGAGCACAACAACCACAACCACGTGCACCTGAAGAACAGCAACGGCGGGGGGAGGGAGATCTGCGACTTAGACAGGACGCAGGAGGACCGGGCGGAGCCAAATGGCGAGGGACAGAACTACGTAGGATCTGACAAGGAAGAAGACGAGGAGAATCACAACAGTAAACAGAATGGAGTTCCGGATGAAGAGGAAGAGGAGGAGGAGGAGGAGGAAGAAGAGGAAGAGGGGCAGGAAAACACGGAACAGGAAAACGGAGTGGAGCAATTAGAAGAGGACGGAGCAGAGCAGACGGATGAAATGGAAAAGCAAGAAGATGATGATGGAGAGGAGGACGAGCAGACCAAAGAGGAAGAGGAGGAGATCGAGAAAAGTCAGGAGGAGGAGGAGGAGACCAAAGAGGAAGAGGAGGAGATCGAGAAATGTCAGGAGGAGGAGGAGACTAAAGAGGAAGAGGAGGGGATTGAGATAAGTCAAGAGGATCAACAGGAGGAGGAAGAAGATGTTGGAGAAAATGAGGAGGCAAAGTGTGATGAGGAAGAAATTGTAGAAAAGGAGGAGGTAGAAGGAGAAATAGATGGAGAGAGAGACAGTGAGGGGGAAGAGGAAAATGAAATTGAGGAGGCAGAAGTGGATGAAAAAGAGGAGGGAGAGATGGAGGAGAACGTAGAGGAGGAGACGGAGGAACATGTTGATGAAGAGGAGAAAGTGGAAGAAGGGGAGGACGACAAAGTTGAGGAAGAGGAGGGTGAGAATGAGGAGAAAGTGGAAGAAGAGGAGGGAGAGACAGAAGAGAATGTAGAGGATGAAGAGGAGAAAGGAGATGAGGAGGAGGCAGAGGAGGAGGAAAAAGGAGAGGAAGAGGAGGCAGAGGAGGAGGAGGATGAAAAAGGAGAGGAAGAGGAGGCGCCAGTTGAGGAAGAAGAAGAGGAAAGTTAGTAGGGTGTAAAATCACAAATTGAAAGCATCAGTGAGGAAAAAGGTTAAGAAGAGATGAAGACGTGCCTAACGAAATCCGTTGAGGCTTCGACAGTCAGCTGTGTGACTGCTGAGGAAGAGGATGAAGAGGAGGGAGAGTCTCACACGAGCCTCTCAGATGCAGACGTCTTAACACGAACTTCAGAGCTCGCAGAGAAACGTTTAATTCCGACAGAAAGAGAGAAAGAGAAACTCTCCGGAGCGAACAAGCGTCTGAATCAGCCGGTCGTGACCGAAAGACCAGAGTCTTCATCGCCAAGTATCCGTACATCCATCACTGCCGCAGGCGATGAACGGGGGATTAAAGTCCTGGAAGCAGGTTTATCAACTTTTGTAGCTCCTGAAAATAATAAAACATGCAGGTGATTGCGTGTGTGTGTGTGTGTGTGTTCGCTCCCGACCTCATGGATTATCACCCGTCGTCTCTGTAACACACACCGAGCATCAAACTCTTAAAAAAGAAACTTATGTTTGAAGAACGTCAACTTCCTCTTGTTTGTCAGAAAAAAAGCAAAAATGCAAAAAAAAAAGAAAAGCAAACCAACGTCTGGAAAGTGTCGTCTGTCGTCTTCTATCTACGGAACTTTCCCCGGAGTTCTCCGCCGAGCAGCTCAGATAAATAACCGCGAAGCGACGCCGCTGGATTTCTGATTTCCTCAGAGCTCAAGAGGCGGGACGTGTTGTACGTGTCGATGTCGGTCCATGTTTAAAGATTAAAAAGAAGAACACAACAACAGCGTTCGTCGTGTCTCCCGGGGACCGCGTGACTTTGACCCCTCTGGGTGAATCGTGCCAAACTGACCCGGGACCAGCCGCACTGAGCAAACCGGCCCGTCCACCAAGCAATGAACTGTCGGACCGGGCTAACGGTTGTGATGGTCTTCCACAAAATCCCATTTTTTGTTTTTTTTCTTTCTTATTTTCGTTTGTTTGTTTTTTGTAAAATTGTATTTGGCACTTTATCTAACACCCCTGTTACATATATGTACATAATAAACATGTATTTTAACCTGCTGATGTCATATAATAAATATGATCAATGAAGTTGATTGACTGTTGATTGGGCAGTTTATTAGGGACACGCAGCTGAACCAATCCAGCCTAACACAGCAGATCTTTAATAAACGAGACCTTCAGGGACGTTACAATGTTTTTGTTTGATAGATTCCAAAGTATGATCCTGTGGAGGACGTCGTTTTTATGCTGTATCATTGTAAATCGGTGGGAATGGACTAAAACAACAGAACCCTTGTTGTGCGGAGGCGCTGCGTCCACACTGAACGTTACAACCTTCAGGAAGGCAGCGTTTATTACCTCCATCTGTTTTCATCTACGTTTGTCTGTTAGTTCGCAGAAAGTACACGAGAGATGACCGTGAAAATCTGTGGAAAGATGTGGGATGTGGCAGGGAAGAGTTTAATTAAATTATGATGTGGATCCAGATCAGGGAGCAGAACCAGGAACATTTTCTGACTTTCTTAAACACGGAGATACAAAGTTTCTGCTCACATTAAAGTGTTTTTTATCACTAATATCTTTGATTTTCCAGAAATAAGGAAGCTGAAGACGCATCGGCGCCAACATAAGAAACACATCATAACAATGTTAACAGCAAAATACCAAAAACTTTATTTTGCTTGTTCCTGTAGAAATGAACCTTGTGTCAAAATAGTTTTTTTCTTGTGTTTTATCAATTCCCAACACTTTAATCTTTCTTTTCAAAATACCAACGATATATTTACTTTCACGCTCCGTAGAAACGATAACTCTAACATCGCCTTTTAAGAAAATAAGATTCAAGATACAACCAGCACCTTGTAGAAAATCCACTGCTAATGTCACACGTTCAATCAACTTATCTCCTGAAGGCACAGAAAGTTTCTCTCTCAAACACACACACGAAAAACATTTCCGTCTCAAGGCAGTTTAAGGATTTTGAACGTCACATGAGAATAACAGCAAATAAATACAAAATTCAATCTGCAGGCAACAAATACACATGTGGAAAAAACACTGTTCCATCAAACTGGGCTCGTGTGCAAACTCTCAACAACAGGCAGCAATCACAAAAACAGAAAACGCACCATCCCATAATACTGAAAACCAAACTCGGGTAGAAGGTGATAAAAATAACTTTCAAAATGAAAAAAACAAACAAACTAACGATATTTGCTTGTCGTTTACCTCGTGAAGATCGACTCCAGATGTGGTTTCCCACCTTTTTGTTCATCTTTCCTTTCAAAATCTAAGGTTTAAGTTCCAGCTACAAAGTTTTATTTTATATTCCAGAGCGAAGGTTTCAGTGGACGATCAGAGAGTTCCAGTCCGGGAAGCTGTGGATGTCTCCGGTCTCCATCAGCTGCTGGTCTCCATGTGTCAGGGTCAGCTTGTAGCGCAGACGCACCTGCCGCTGAAGGAAAAGAACAGACGTCGGTATCGGGGAAACAAAGGCGTGAATTTGTATAAATATAAATAAAATTCAAATCAAGCTTAAAAACCAAAGACATTCAACATTTTTAGGGTTGAAGCTTCATGTGTTTTCTGGGAAATTAGTTTCCTCTACTTCTCTACAAAGTGAAATGAGTCACAGTCATGTAAAGATACAAAGATTTATCCTGTTTACCTTGTACATATTATTTCTATTTTTATTTTCTCATATTGATATTGCATGTTTACTATTTTTTTTACAGTTTCTTCCTTTGCATGGTGGGAAATTCCCCCGTTATGGGACCAGTAGTCTGGTACCTTCTGAGGATTGGCCAGCAGGACGACCTGGGAGAGGGCAGGTGGAGGCAGGAGGGGGTTGTATGGAGCGAGGTGCGTCCCTGAGGCGGGTTGAAGTTTCACCAACATGCTCTGCAGGAAATAGACACAGCCGGAAAAATCACAACGATCAATAACTTGTACAGTGTCTGTCATTCAACCCCGCTGCTCTAAGGAACGATACAGGAAATCGTTCCTCCCAACCGCAATAAGACTGTACAATTCATCTACCTCTGTCAGAGTCACCATCACAGAACTGCACTAAATTACCGCAATTATTTTTTATTTGATTCTTTGTATTGTATTTTATTGTATTTGTATTGTATTTTATTGTATTGTATTGTATTTTATTGTATTCAAATATACCGGCTGCTATGACGACTTAATTTCCCTTCGGGGATGAATAAAGTAATCTATCTATCTATCTATCTATCTTCTGCACCTGCTTGTCTGCGAATGGGCTGTTTGCAGCGCGTTGGGCTCTCTGGGCCACCGTAGTGCTCCATCTAGTGGAGGCCTGTCTCCAGCAGGGAGCACCAGCATCATTCAGATATAATGATGTCGATCAACTGTCCATCAGAATCTCCTGATGCTGCTCTGATGAGGAACAGTCTTCTAACAGCGTCTGAAGAGCATGTGACTGGGAACAGTGGGCAGCTGCATCAAGGACTGGTGTCAGCTTCAGCTCTGTGACGTTACAAGGGGGGTGAACACATTGTCTAGAGGCATATGGACAATATAACCTTTTTTAATTCCTCATTAATTGTTTTGTCTTTAAAATGAGCAGGAGAAGTTTGAATGTCCCTGTTTGTTAATTAGCAGATTGATCAGGAGGCAACAGGAAAAACATGTTTCAGCAGTAAAATGAGTTTTACTTCCCTCAGGGTTCAAAAAGGTTCAAGTTTCAAAACTGAATAAAAAGTTCATCCCAGTCTTTGACCTGCTGATGTGAAACTCGACCACTGTGACCAGGGTGTGTTACCTTGGGAACAGCAGCTTGAAACAGGAAGTCTCTCACGTCGAGGCCGGACGTGTTCACGGTGGAGATGACGACCACAGCGACACCCGGGTGACCCACTGGAGAGCTCCTGGCAAAGTGAAGAGAGACGTGGACGCCGCCCTGATCGAATAAAGTGATCGGCTCCAGCTGACCTGAGGCGAGAAGACACGTGGATAAATCCTCACAAATCATAAGAAACACTCTGTTACTATAAGACACAATAAACTCTAATTTAACGAAGTTTGTAGACGTACTGGATTTGATGGTGTCCATTGGCACAAAGACGTGCTTCAGCAACAGTGGAGGACAAACTGTCTCTGCAGACACTTCAGCTGGCGTTGTGTAATTTGATCCTGAGCCACTGAACTGATGATTCTGAGGGAAAGACCTGACGGGAAAAGAGAAGGAGTCAAATCAAGAAGGAAAGACACTGATGATTGGTTTTAAAAAATAAGGCAAAATGCCAAATGTTTTATTTTATAAGTGAACATTTGATATGGTGACAGCCCTGATCTGTACCCAGAAGAAATCTAAAACTCATTCCCCTCACGTCAGAACTCTCCATTCTACATTCTCACCAAGTGCTGGTCCCATTTGATCCGATGCTGCCGCCTCCACATCCTCGAGCTCTCAGCAGAAGTCCTCTCCCTCCGTTCTGCTCGCTGCTCCTCTTCTGAACATCGTCATTAAGCTGCCGGACGAGAAACCCGTGTTATCGTCTCCTCCAGATGAAATCTTCATTCATAAACCATTTACTTAAAAACTCACCTGCATCAGTTCCTCATAATACGACTTCGTAGTCTCCTTTTTATCAAACTCTGTAAATCACGACACAAAGCGTCAAGAATCATATTCACAAGTGTCACTGAGAACAAACGAGAGGGAGGTTCAAATGGAGCTTTACCTGATCCAGAGAAGTCAGGCACAGGGTGGAAGGCGTTGACAAGCGGAGGAGAGGAGTCAAAGGACGGAGGTGAATCAGCTTCTCTGTGAGTCTGAGGAGAATCCAGAGCCGACAGGTCGATGAGGTGGTAACTTTTAATCTCTCTGGGACTCGTAGGAGCTGGAGGAGCAAGAAGAAGAAGCATCAAACACCAGCAGAACGAAGACGAACACACACAAGGTCACAGTCTTGTCCTGGACGAGACCTACCGCTGTTTTCACTCCTCACTTCTTCTTCACCTCGTCTCTCTCTTCCACCGTTGCACTCTCTTCTCCCCACCTGGTCTTTGTAGGCGGTAACCGCGAGTGTGAGATCGTCGCTGGCCGCCAGGACCTGCGCCAGAGCGTTGTCGTCGTCCGTCGTGTCGCTGGCCAGACGGAACAGGCCGGGCCTCAGCCGGTCACAGCGCTCGTACACGGCCTGCGGGGGGGGGGGAGAAACAACAAAAGGTTCTTTCACTGGTTGAAATATGAAAAACACCATCACATACATTGAATACAATAAGAACAGACAGGATTCACTTTGAAATAATATCCAAATATCCCAGTGAGAGTGAGGGTAAACTGTCAGTAAGAGCAGGAAGCATAACAAGAGTATTTCATATATATATTATTTATTTATATATTAGAGAATACTATGTATTTTTTGTCTGGGGATGAACAAGTTATTTATTATAAGTGTGTGATCCACATAACAGAGCTTCAGACTGTTTCTGCTGCTGAAGCCGGGCGGAGCAGAGAAGTCGTTGATGGAGACGATGCTGCTTTGATAATCAAATATTTGTGTGTGAATTATTTATTTGAATTTAATTTAAAAGGTTTTAATCACATTGTCCTCGTGTTGTTCTGAGCTGCAGCTTTGAGAGTGTGTGTGGTTATTAGTGAGACAAACTGTCCCTCTGTTTGCTCACAGCTTCCTGAGTGGACACATTAAAAGTCAGGGAACAGAAGAACTATTGGAGTCATTTATAAAAACTACAGCACTTGATTATTTAGCGCTGATCAGAGAATGGACAAACCTTGATGTCGTCACTGGGCGGTAACGAGGTTCCTGTGATGTTCTGCTTCAGGAGCTCTCGGAGCCGCCTGGTGCTGCTCTCCACCTCCTTCAGAGTAGATTCACGCTTCAGAGCTTTCTCGGCCTTCTCCTGCTCCTAAAGCACACACACACACAAACACACACACATAATTATAATCAACACACACAATTATTATTAAAGCAAACCTGTCCGTCAGCACTGCAGCTCCTCACCTCCTTCATGGTGCTTTTAATGAGTCGGTTTGCAGTTTCCAGGTCTTCAGGACGAGCACTTTTCAATAATCTGGCTAAAAGCTGACGATACAGACACACACGTGATGAGACTTTTACATGAGCAGATGTCTCACACACACAAACACACGCACACACACACACACACACACACACACACACACACACACACACACACACACACACACACACACACACACACACACACACACACACACACACACACACACACACACACACACACACACACACACACACACACACACACACCTTGGCCTTGTCCTCCTGGTCGAAAACAGAGTCTGTGGATCTTTGTGGTGGAGGAGCCATGATGAGTGTGTCTGGTAGTTTGGGGTCTTCCTTCACGAAGCCTGAAATAGCAACAGAGGGTTTTAGAAAAAGGACAAAACACTGAGAATCAAGTCAATCACGTGTGTAAAAGGTGTTTCTGTGTCTCTGACCTTGTGTCTTCAGCATGCTGTATGCTTCCTGGATCTTCGGTTCGTCTTTGAGCCACAGCGTCCAGCCGTACAGAACCTCCGTCACACGGTCCTTCACTTTCAGAGGAGTCCACGTTCCGAAGTACTGCTCAGACGAGAACATCGGGTCAGTCACACACGTCTTATTTCTCAGAAGGACAGTGTCTAATTCTCCGTGTGACGCACTTTGTAACATTTACATTCACAAAATCAAGACAATAAATCTCCTTTCATTTGACCTTTAACTGCAAAGAGACTGTTTGAATGAAATGAGGAACAACTTGTAACTTCCAGCTGCTGAGAACATCTGTCCCTCTGTGACTAGCGGTACCTTCGGTGTTAGGAGTTTGATGAGCTCATTGAGAAACCGAAACTTTGCAGCCTCGCTGTGGAACCTCTTCCCGCAGTTGTTCATGCACGCCTCAAGGACCTGGAAGTCAGAGCAAATCATCAGGAAATGAAGCTTTAATAAGGGAAGGTAAAAATATATATATATATATAGAGAGCGAGAGAGAGAACGGGTTCTGCAGGATTGTGGTTCTCCACCTTTAGACATCATGTGACGCGAGGCACATGAGCATCAGGACGCTTCTTCTAAGTGGCGTTTCTAAGTGTAACCGTGCAGCGCTCTGCGATGCACAGAAAACGAGGCGACACGGCAGATTAAAAACCCATCATGTCTCCATGTGATCACAGTTGGTCACAGATTTCGCTCATGGGATCTCGTTAAAACAAAGACATTGTTTTACGGTGACAAACGAGCGAATCCGAGCCGAGACAAAGAGCAGGGAAATATAAACTGATGTAAACTGTGAAGGGGACAAAGGACGAGGAGGAGACTAGATAATGACAGCTGACCCAAAACAAGAACATTTTAGAATTCAGAAAGAAAAGAGTTGTCTCTAGGAAACACTAAAATTAGACAACAGATAAAAATACACAGCGAACTGTAGATCATGGGTATTTGAGGGTGTGGTGAGGAGTCTGATTACTCACAGTGAGCGCCTGCAGAGACTCTCTCTCCTGTGGGGACTGGATCTTATGAGCCAGAAGACTAAGGGCAACCTGAGGCCTGCAAATCAAGTTTCAAAACACGTTAAAATGTCTGAAAACAACTGAGATGATGCAAAGGGACAAACTATTCACAAGCAGCAGCAAAGAAAGTATTAGATTTGTGCATTAATTCCAGTAAGTATGAAGTTTTACTGAGCAGAGGAAAGGGGTCAAGGGGGGGAAAGGTGCTGGAGAGTCTCCCCTCACTCTTTCACAATGTTGTCACTGAGAAGCTGTGGATGTGAAGCAACTCCTTCTCAAACACCACAATTTTGCAACGTCCATTCACGTTTACAGTTCAAAAATCTATGTGGAAACACACGCAGGAGTGTGTGGGTGACAATAAGGACACATCTGGTTTTTACATCTGTCCCGAGAGATCCGATCATAAGTGGATGTTAACACCAGGTCTGAATAGAGTCTGACAGGGTTTCTGCAGGTTTCAGCAAGTTACATTTAGTGGAAACCGTGTCTAATGTCTTCTTACCCATCAGCCTCCTGGTTGACGAGCTGGTAGAAGCCCTGGATACAGTCCCACCTGTCCCCCTGGTTCTCTGGGTCTGTGGCCTGGTCTGGAACAAACCAGAAATAACACAACTTAACAGGGAAGTGAAATCAAAGACAGGTTTGCAGATAGAAATATAAGAAATATACTGTGTGTATAGTAAGTAAGAACATGGTGATATACAGTATTTACACTGCAACAAACAGTTATTAGCTGTTCAGGCAGAAAACTCACACCTTAAAAATACAGGCGCTTAAAATACATCCACCGGAAACACATTTATATAACTTTATAAAAAGAGATTATGAGGCAAAGCGGATGACGTGTTTCTGTCATCCTGCCGATCGACATGCACAAAGAGACTTGGGTTGATCTGAATACAAAATGTCCACAACTCGGACACTCACATTTGTAAATATTAAATTATGCTGCAATTATTGTTATGTCAAATCATTGGGTTTTTAACTGAGGACGGCAGGTGGAGCACATGGTGACACCATTAAATGTCAAAACCACTCAAATATTCATTTCACTATCATGTAAGAGAAATAAAAAGAGAACATGGAGCATCAGTTGAAACCTGATTAATCGATGATTAAATCAATTAACTGACCGATAAGGAGCCTGATCACTAAAGCACTTATCTTCCTCCTGATACTTACATGTCTCTAAAACCAGCTTTTAACGGTACAACCGTGTTCTTCTACTCAAATTCAAAAAAGTAAAAACTTCCTGATCGATAATTATAACAATATTTCTGCCATCGTGAACGCGCCCTGCAGGAGCGCAGACTCAACACACTCCTGGTCGGGCACGCGCACGGGTAAAAAACGCAAACTTCCTGTTTCAAGTTTAAACTTTTTTTTTTTTTTGCATCAAGTGAAAATGACTTGTTTTTTTTTTAAGTTGATCCGCACGTGCGTGAATTCTCCCGCAGGTATAACGTGGATTTCCCGTTTGAACGTCGCTTTGACCCGGTTAACGTTCAGACGCGAGACGGTAACGTGTCGTCAACAGGCTTCCCGAGCGAACAGGTTCAAACAAGAATCACGGACAACACGTGAACCGCTCTCAGATTCCACTTCCACTCACTGAGCCACGAATCCAACGTTTCCGAACCGGCTCCGGTCGCCATCACCGTCCCGTCCCGAGCTGCTCCGCCGCGCACAGTGCGTGTCTCCGGGGGAAGCGGAGGTGTCAAACTGCCGCTGTCACTGCGGAGACATGTGACACTCACGCCCCGTCACGCTCCTGACACATCAACACAACACCCCCCCCCCTCCCCCAACAGCCACAGACACACTACATCTACACTGATACCACAATATATATAATATACTGTATATGAACATGAAGTAACCCTAACTCCCCAAAACCATACTGCAGTAAAACTATAGTATTTATAATATACATCAACACAAACCCCCTACAGCCAGACATACCACATCTACACTGATACTACTATATATATATATATATATATATATATATATATATGAATATGAAGTAACACAAACCCCCAACAGCCACAGACACACTACATCTACACAGAAACTACAATATATATATATATGTCCATATGAACCAGTAACTGCTGTAAATAAGTGTATTTTTTTGTTATGGAGGGATGAAGAGTTTAATGTGTCCCTGACACAAACAGATCAAATGACCCCACACATCCTGTTTTGCTTCTTTATCTTCATTTTGTTTCTTTGTGGTAGTTTTGCAGCTCTCCGTGGTCATTTTGTTGATTTTGTGTATCTTTGTATATGCTTTGTGTGTCTTTACTGCAGCTTTGCATCTCTCCTCATGGTCATTTTGTTTCCATTTGGTGGTTTTGTGTCTCCTGGTAAATATTTAGACTCTCTGGGATCATTTTGCATCTCTTTATGTTCAAGTCCTTCTGGTAGTTTTGCACATCTTTGTGGATGTGTTGTGTCTTTCCTGCCATTATGCATCTCTCCTCATGGTCATTTGGTTTCTTTTGGTCTATTTGAGGTTGTTTTGTGTATCTTTGAAGCTCTTCTGCTTCTTTCTTCATGACAATGTTTCTACGCGGTTGGTTTTGTGTCTCTAAATAGTTGCTTTATTCTTGCTGTGTAGGTGTTTTGCTTCTGTTAGGGAGGGGCAGTGGTACCGCAGGAAAACCCCAAGGTTTGAAGAGTGAGAAGAAAACCATATAAATACCATCAGCTGCCAATGACAGTTATTGACCTGCCTCAAAAGTCCCAACAAGTTAATGAGTCAATACATCTGTGAGCTGGAGTTCATTGAGAATATTTCTCTGGAGTAAACCACAAGATAATTTGCATTTAAAAAAACCGAGGTACTTCCCATCCCAGAGCGACTGGTGCCACCTGGTCCTGTAAAGTTTCCCAGCAGCGAAGAAAACAACCAGACCGTGTGCTTATAAAATATTTATAGTGATAATTCAAGTATTGTTTCACTGATTCCAGCTGAGTGCAGCTCATTTTGAATGTGGCTTTGGTAGAATCAGAGTGAGGTTACACATTAAACTCTCCACAAACAGGCCACGTGCAGGAGTTCTTATCATCGGGTTCACGTCAGGCCGCGAGGCGACAGCTTGTCCAGTCTTCTAACTCGTCTCTGAGAGCAGCAGCAGTTTTTGGAAGCGATGGCTGATCTCCGCAGGCCCCAACGACACCATCATCTCCGCCACGCTGGGACCTTGCTGCAGGACGGAGGGGAACAGGAGATCGGGGTCAGGGAAGTAATGCACAACAGACCGCGAAGCAACAGACAGTAACGTCTATGTAACGCAATCACAAACAACTTCCTCTTTCCACAGTCCCACTGAAGTCGTTACTAACATTTTAAACTTTAACCTTCTCGGGCCCCGGATGCAAAGGTTTCATGTTTCATTTTAACAATCAAGCAGAAACTTCAAAAAAAATTCATTTTTAAAAAAGTCAGTTGGTGGAGTTTGAAAAATCCAGTTTTAAAAAGTCAAATGAAAGCAGAAATGAAAGTCTCCCAGTGAGCTGTGAACAAAATAATAAGAGGATGTTATTAGTTCCTCTGAGACTAAATCAGAGCATTACAGTGCAGGTGCAGTGCTTAAGAAAGATAAAGGATACGTGAACGTGACAAAAAAACAAACATGGTCATCTTGGTTTGGTTTTTTTGTTCAGGAGAAAAGTTAGAAAATCTCAGTGAGACACAGAGACTGAAACTTTGTCAGGGTGTGATTTCACTTTGGGTCAGGAAAATGGGTTTGGATTAAACAGTCCATTTATTTAAGTAAATACTCTTTTTATATTACTGTCAGGATACAAAATGGAGATGCTTCCTCAGGTACCTGCAGCCCGCTGAGAGCCAGACGCAGCAGCTTCATCACGTCTCGGTACTTTGTTGCTTTGGTCTGTTTGGACAAATGCTTCAGATCTTTACTGAGCTGATCCAGAGTCAGCTGCTCCCCTCGCTCTTCTATTAATCTGAAAGCACACAAAGATTCACAATCCTGCTCGAACGCCATCGTGACAAAAGAATAGTGAAGCCCAGGTATGAGCTGATGAAGATGATGCTGCCTACTTCAGCATTAACAAGGCAACGTGAGGGGCTTCTGCTGTGAGTGCTGCAACCTGCTGGCTGGTGAAGGAAGGACGGACCCACAGGTACGAATAATTAGGACCCACCAGCTCCTGCAGGGAGGTTATGTGACCCTGCAGAGGAGGAAAGAGACTAGTTTCAGTCTGACAGGATGGACGGACGGACGGTCGGACGGACAGACGAGAGGGCAGTAATGAGATGTGACCACATGTGATCACCAGTAAGAGTAAAAGATTACTGGGTTTGAGATTTGATCACAGTGTCTAAATCTTTGGAGGAAAACGCAGATGAAGTTCAGCAAATTGAGACGATTACAAGTAAATTCAGCCTGAATTCACTTGCTTCCTCATTTTGTTTGAGTGGAAAACAAATCAGAAACCTTCTTGTTTGAGATGAGACGATTAGAGACAGATGTTATTGTGGAGAGATTTCTGCCAAACTACAATTTCCACTGGGCAAACCAGTGAGAAGTGGAAGATTCTGTGGTTTCTTCCCTTCAGTGGCTATAGATTCCTCCAGTTGCACAGCAAACATATAAACCACACATTTATCATGTTGATGGATCGTCTTCATGTTACCTTACGCAGCCGCAGCACCCGTCTGATATAATCCTCGTGCAGGACGTCTTGCTCCTGGATCTCTGTCGTGTACGTCTGCTGGATTTGACGCTGCAGATCTTTAATCAGCAACGTGCACTGATCCTCGTCTTCAATACGCTGCTGCAAGTGGATTCTGTCGCGATTAGAGACATTAACATGAATAATAAAGTCTTAACGAGGCAGATATACCTTGTTGTCTGACTCCAGCGTTCCACAGATGAGAGTGATGACATAAAACAGACGAGAATACACGGAGGGACCGTTTCTGACTTGCCTGTTGAACTCTGGGAGTTTCTCCAGGTCTAACAAAGCAGAATGAGTTGTGATCTTTGAGGGATTGAACTCGGAGATCAGCTCGTCTATCCTCCTCCCCATTCGATTGGCTGTGAGGAAATATGACGACTTTAGACGCACGCAAATATTCCGATTACAGCAAAATATGCAGAGCTGATTTCAGATTATCTACAGGTGAAAACCTCTCTCTCTGATAACTTCTCCGTCACTCACTGTTGAATCCAGAGCCACAGTTGGTGGTGATATCCAGCAGAGCGTCTGGCAGGACCCCGTCCCTCTGGAAGCTCTGGATGAAGATATCCCCCTGCCTCTTGGACAGTTTACTGCCGTCTTTGTTCATCAGGAGCGGCAGATGTCCAAAGGCTGGCGGTTTCCATCCGAGCGCTCGGTACATGAGGAGATGTTTGGAGGTGGAGATGAGCCACTCGGAGCCTCGCAGAACGTGGCTGATCTTCATGTGATGATCATCTACGATGTTCGCCAGGTGATAGGTGGGAAAACCGTCGGCTTTGATCACCACAGGGTCCCCCTCCACCTGCAGGAGAGGACAGAGGGTAGGAAAACGCAATTTTTGAGTTTCATCTTTTTCTAGAAACAGAAAACTGTGGTGAGTCATGATTGCAATATCATAATCCAATTAAATGAGTATATGTAAAGGCAAAAATACATTTAAAACACCCTGCAGTTATCTGAGAAACCCGACCTGAGCCACTTCATGACGATTCCATCCAAAGATCAGATCCTGAAAAGGCTCGACGCCGGCTTCCAGACGAAACCTGATCACATGCGACGTCCCCTGATCCAGCTTCTCCTGGACCTGGTCGGCCCGGAGGTGACGACACCTGTTGTCATACCTGCACAGAACACAGTGAACATCTTAAAGCAACACTATGTAAGTTTTACTGAGCACCAGCGCCCTCTGCAGCCACACATGGTTATTAAATCTGGTGGAATTAGTCACCGTGGGGTCTGTCCACTCCTCAAAGCCTCTTTCCTCAGCAGCTCCAGTCTCTGTGGGCTGCAGAAGCAGTAGTAGGCGTCACCGCTCTGCAGGAGCTCCCGGGCCGTTTGACTGTAGAGGTCTAATCTGTGAGACTGCAGATATGGACCGAGCGGCCCACCTCGACGAGGACTCTCGTCTGGAGGAACACCTGGCAGACGTGAAAATGGTGACACATGAAATTAATAAACCTTCCTTACACTGTATTATCTGATAGACTTCATACTGATGGTTCACAATCACAGTGTCTCCTACCAGCCCACTCCAGCATGTCCTCTATGGACTCAGCTGCTCCCGGTACCAGTCGGCTCTGGTCCGTGTCCTCCAGTCGCAGAATGAAGGCTCCTGCATACTTCTTTGCGAAGATGTAGTTGTAGAGAGCCGTTCGGAGGCCGCCAAGGTGCAAGAAGCCTGCGGCACAAAGCATCTTGGTCAGGAGAACGTCGCACTGCTGAATAAAGAATATCTAGAACAGACAATCCTGGCAAATCTCACTTGAAACAAACATAACAAACGTTCATGCACTTTTGGTTTGGTGCTGTTTTTGCCTGGTCAAAGCTAAAGCAGTATTTTAGACAGTGTTTATCCTGCAGGAGACTGAAGAAAGACAAATGGTGTGTTTGTGCCTCTGTGTCGCTGCTCTGTGAAACTTTGTGCTTGTTTTGCAGGTGATTCAAGTCATTTCTGAATCTTTGTGATCAGTGTAACGTTGTTTCATATCGAGTTGTGGGTATTTTCCATCTCTTTGTCATCACACTTGGCCTTTAGTGGTTTACTTGCTTTACTTTCTTTAATATTGTGAGATTTTTCATTACTTTTGCACTTTCCCCAGGGAATCGTGTCGTGGATCTTGATGGAGAAAAGTCAGGCAGATTGAGGGAACTGACTGTTGGGCCCGAGAGGAGATATGTGCCATTCTAGTTTGAAGGGGTTATGAGTCTCTCTGTGGTAGTTGTGCATCTTCCGTTCACATTATGAGTCTCTCTGTGGTTGACAAGTATCTCTGTGGTCAACGTGTGTCTCTTGACAAAGCTCTTTCACTTTCAACAGTCACTTTATACGTAGGCCCACGCGGTCAGGAGATCTTCTAGCCTCTACTTAACGTATTGAAAGTAATAATGAGGCTTTCCAAGGTCAAAATAGAACCTGCAACATTAATAGGTCAACACAAAACATTTGCAACATTACAACAAGTGGTGTAAATAACGAAACACACAGATTTCTGTAAAAGTAAGATTTAAGACAAGATTTAAAAGCAACAAAAGCAGAGTCAGCTGATCCAATAGTGTGTGAAACAAACGCTGCTCCAGAGCCGATGAGCCAGAACTGAAAAGGCTCGATCACCTTCCGTCTTTACCTCGGACTCTGGAACAGTTGACGGACCAGCAGCCCTGAGGAGCCTGTCTGGTCTGTACAGTCAGGAGCTCACTTATCTCTATTTAAAAATGAATTCTAAAAAGAAACCGGAAGCCAACGAGGAGAGGCCAGTTTGTCTCGACCAGTATGGAAGCTGCTGAATAATGTTGAGGCAGGAAAACACAAAAAGGCACAACTCTGGATTGATGAAGGACACAACTGGTCTTATGACTGGACAGTTTCTTCTTACGTGTCGTTACAGGCTCAAGTTGATTTAAAATTAAATAATAAATGTAATGTTTGAGGCTGACTTCATATTGGGGGCTGAGGGGCCTGTGAGTGGTTGTATTTGATGATAACTGTTTTGTCTTTGGTCTTATTATTATTTTAAAATGTACATGTGAGATCTCAACGTATAGCCCGAAGCTGGGGGTCGTACCTGTGGGACTGGGGGCAAACCGGACCCGCACCTCCCCCTGAACCTGAGCCGAGGAGCAGCATCTCCTAGCGGCCGCGTCCAGCCGCAGTTTCCCGGGACCCCGGAGCCTCCTGTGACTCCCCCCCACCAGCCCCCCCACCAGCACCTCCACCCGGTTCAGGCGACACCACCGACACGACCTCAGCAGCGGAACCGACATGACGACAACACGCTGCGGTCACAGGACACGAGCCCGGGCCGGTAAACGAGCCGGTCAACGACACGTCACCTCACCGGAGAGAAACATGGCGACAAACCCGCACGACGTGAAAAATAAAGTTTTTCCTTTCACGCGTTTCAATGTTTTGACTCGAACACGATCCACTCCATTGATGATTTGACTCTTCCTCGAACCCGGAAGAAGACCGGAAGAAGAATTGAGCGAGCGAACAGCCCACACTGCCACCTAGCGGACATTTGTATTACTACTTCTGATATTAATATAAATAATCACAGAAATATAAATGTAACTAATAACAAAACAAATAATAATAGTAATATAAATTAAATCAACAGAAAAACAATACAAATAATCACAGCCATTTCAATTTAATCAATAGAAAAACAATAAAAGTATTTTATATATATCACAAACAGTACAATTCAGTCTGCATAATATCTTCTCCGGCCCTGGAGAGTTTTGTTGAGTTCCCCTCATGAAAAGACAACTATGACGACGTTAGACACTTTCCCTGGTGAAGACTTGGAGCTGGATAGTTCTGTCGTTTCAGATTTTTAAGATGGTGACTCCGCGGGGAAGCAGCTAGAGAATTGGTTCAAGGACGCGAAGCCGAGGCTGTCGAGGGAAATATCACATGATGCAGAGGAGCTGAGGAGACTCTGAGGAAAACACAGTGAAAACAGGGTTCGACTTCTTGCCAAGTCACGTTGTCACATCTCACATCCCATGAGTCATTTCTTCTGTAAGCAAGAAAGTTTCTGCTGCAATGATTTCTAGAAAAGGGTAAATTTAATAATAAATAAATACTTTATTTCTATAGCAAATTATAAGCAAATTAAAATTATATAAAGATACAAACTAAAAACTGTTCCTCAGTTAAACTATTGAATATTCTTTGGGCCCTGTCAGCTTTGGTTTTCTGTCAAAGGAAATTTATGTAATGTTTCTCTTTTGCTAGATATCATTTCACAAGTTTTGAGAGAAAACACTAAGATAAATTCCTAAAGTGACATCACAAAAACACACACAAAGGTTAAACACACTGGTTTCTGTACATTCGCTAAATATTGTTCCAACTGTAATCTTTCAGCACGTATAACTGATACGACTGTTAGAGAGTTAAAATCAATCTCATTATTATATCTCATTGATTTATTCTATCTCATGATTTCAGACACGTGTGACACACAGTAACCTCTGAGTCGCCGGAGTCGAGCAGCACCTGTGGAACAGCTGTTCACATTTCTCTTTCATCAAACTCTGAATAAACAGGTTCACGGCAACATTTTTTCTCATTTTATTTCCTGTTGTATCGTTAACGTCTCCGCTCTGTGTCACTGAAATCGAAAAAATAAAATACTGAATTCACTTCTGTCTGAAGTCTCAGTTCCACAAACCAGTCTAACTTGATGTGCTTGTGCATGCCATGGTGTGTGTGTGTGTGTGTGTGTGTGTGTGTGTGTGTGTGTGTGTATGTGTGCTCCAGGTATTACTCATATTGTGGAGACCTAAATCTGTCTAGTCACATGATGGGCACTTCAAGTTGTCATAATACAAACCATTACATTTCTGTGTTAAAGGTAATAGGGTAATTATCCAGGAAATCATTGTAAGTCATGAACGACTGTGTGTGTGTGTGTGTGTACACGCACACAAATACCAAAGTCTCAGTGTTGAGAATAGCTTGTGCTCAGAATCTGCCACATTGACAGTGACTTTTATTTTATGAAATCTTTCTTTATTTCACCGTCACACAGAGCTGAAATAAAAAAAAGGAATATGTCACCTTGGAATATCTTAAAAGGGACAAATAAAAACACACATGTACAGAATGAAGCATGTGAAACGGAGGCTGAAAATAAAGTCAGACTGAATTCACACCAATATTTATGCTACATTAAACACAACATGGTTTATAGAGGCTTTTATTTCCACAAACAAACACCAGGGAGGTGTAACCTGCTCGACATGAACCTGAGGTAACCCTACACCCGGTCTCTCTTTGTGACTTTCTTTCCCACGGGTGCGTTTCGTACACACACACACAAGCCGAGTGAACATGCATTCAACACAAAAGTCAAAGCAGCACTAGTCGTGAATACAGCAGGCCTGGTCCGCCATCGTCCCCTGTGTTTCATCACAGGACAACACGCCCTGAGGTGAGAGGCGTCTCACTGCTGCACCAGTGTCTCAGTGTCAGGAGAGAGAGAGACGCACACAGGCACTTACAGCACCCGACCGGCTCCAGCTTCACACACGATTTGGTAAGAGACTCGGCTTTGATTTCATGTCACTGTCTGGTTTTTACTTCCATGTTAGATTTTGTTTCTGAGCAATCACATCAGCAGCTTTTAAAATTACCTCTGTACATGTCTGCTCCCATCGATTGGCTTTTAATCTTGTTTTAAAGAGTTCATAATGAACATAAGGGCCTGGGATGAAGTCATGCAGCACAGGACCCGGTTTTACTGTGATTAATGTGAACGGATGAGGCTGATAATCAGTTGTATAATCATTTAAAGTACCAGAGTCTGTTCCTCTCTGTTGGGCGTCTAGCAACAACCTGTCGTTTGGGGATCTCAGCTGTTGGGAATAATAAGTTCCACTTCATTACACCGGGTTTCACAGGAGCGCTTATATCCTTATAATAATATAAAGTGGGAAATAGGTGACTTTCTAGATTACCCTTAGAATAAAGAATGATGAATATGTGTCACTGATTAAATCACTGCCAATAATAATGAAGAAGACATAAGATACAAGTCTGATATTCAAAATACGTTACTGAAGTAAAAGTACAAAAAGTAGCAGAATTAAAATATTGGGTATTAAATTTGTGGCTTAAGCATCTTATTATTTTACTTTTGTTTTTTAACTCGTGAAATGTACGTGGTCAACAATTAGCATGAAAAGTAAATGAACGTCTTCTCTTCCTTTTAATGATTTAAAATAAGCTAAACTTAATAAAAAGAGTTTAAAATTGACTTTAACCAATAACTTCAACAGAGAAACTGCTCTACAACCATATTTAAATAGATTTGATCTCAATTTAAATGTTCCTCTTCTCCTCATCCTCTTACACAATAGAATAAAAAACCTCAAAGAGAGAAGGAAACATGTTTATTATGTGAACACGTGTGTGGAAGTGGCCGACGTCAGTGAACCGGCCTTATTGGACAAATATTTTCAAACCACTTCAGCTTTGGACCGAGCGACGCAAAGAATCTGACGCTCAATCTATGTATAGAATCAATAATCCTGAGCAAACACCGAACTCTTTTTTCTCCTCAACCAAATATTTGTTCTAACACAAAGGGACGTGTGGGTGAAAGTGTAACGTTGTCTTCATACGATCTGAATTAAACTCACTTTTTAATACACAACTTCTAATTTTCAAGAACATAAACGACAAATGATTTTCTCCTCCAGGACAACGTTGATCTTTCAGGTCCTAATGATGATGAATGTGATTTTTGTATTATTCTCATTAGAATAAATCTCATCGACTTAGAAACACTTTTTCTCTGTTCGTAAGAAAATGGTGGAAGTGCTTTTTAACTTAAAATCATCATCAGACAGGAAATTTTATTTCTTGTTAGTTTTCAAGCAGATTGAGAAATAGTGTGTGTGTGTGTGTGTGTGTTTATCCGTTTTTTGTTACCTCTTTAGGACCTTTTTCAGTTTACACACTATCCTTGTCAGGACCAGTCGACCTCCTGAGGACCCAGAGTCTGGTCCTAATGAGGCCAGACATCAGCTGTGAGGTTCTGGTGAAGGTCAGAGGGAGGATGTGATTGATTTTACTACTAAAGAGAATTTTGTTCAAACATCTGTGAATGTCCAAGTTCTCACAGAAACACCTTTTATACTTAAAACAATCAAAACCTGACATTAGATAAATAAAAGTGTTCACTCAGACACATTCTGCGGACTCACTGTTTGTGATAGATTGAATGGTTGATATAACGATCGCGCCTCTTCATCGTGCCTATGAGGTGATATCATTGATAATAATCATAGATAAGTGTTGCGGGTGTGTTGCAGCAACATTTAAAAAAAACAGTATTTTTCCAATCCCAGTCGTGGACTCAGCGTCTCGTTGTTCGGAGGGTCACAGTTCGTGTTGCAGCATTCTTTCCTCCCGAGCATCTTTTGTCTCATCACCTTTGTCCTCCTGTGGTAAAGATCAATTTGTGCCTGGAAAATATCCAACAGCCACTCCCTGATTTGTATCTGCTGCCACTGAAACAGGTTAAAGCTTTAATCCACCAAGTGAATACTTTACACAACGATGACAGTAACTAAGCAAATTAAAAAGTTTGTTGTGTAACGAAAGGAAAAGACTATTTATTTGATATAAATTGACCTTTGCCGTTATTTCGAGGGAGCAATAAGTGGTCCTGTGTGTTCCCCTTATTAATCCACATCAACATTTTATAAATCCAGATTGTTATTTGGATCGGCACCAGATCACAGACACTAGACATAGACGTCTGTTCCAGTTTTATATCAGTTTTTTCTACAAGATCTTGTATTAATGTCTGAAACAATCTCACCACATTAAAGAAAGAGGAAACAACAATCTTGGATCTGCCCCCGGATCCGGTTCTGTAGCAAAGTTTAACAGGTTCTTCCCTGAACCGCAACCTTCCACCAGGTTTCGTTGAAATATCCGCCTGGTGATCTTTGCGTAATCATGTCAGCTGATGGAGAAACTAACCCTTGGTGGAGGTGACTAATCCGTTAAGCACCTGTTGTTCTCATGCAAAGATGTTTGGTGATGTAATGTTTTGAGTTCCCGCTCTGATCCACCTCCTAGAACCTGTAGACACATCTGTGTCACCTGCTTTCTCTGATTCCCTCCCCAGTGGTTTTCAGAACAAAGGGCCCCCCCCCCCGTCCCATGAGAGTCGTCACATCATGAGATCACGCTGCCTGTTCCTACTCATTTACCTTCTGGGAAGCTGCTTCGGTAAGATGACATGTGAAGTCTTTTCTGATCCAGACACAAAGGAAAACGCCTGATGATATTCTATATTTCCTCTTATTGTCAGCTTGTCTCATTTGAAGATTAAAGTCACATTTGATCCTGTGCTGTTGTAGCTCAGTGCCTCAGAGCTCAGGTGTACACAAAACATTAAAAACACAAAACTATTAATATAAACTGGCCTGGAATTGTCGCTCAGTCCCTCATACACCAAGCTGCTGCAGGAAACCACAGAGTCCCCTGACAAATGATTCCTACCTGAGAAACATTTCCTGTAAAACATCAGTGCATAGAAAACCTTTCAAGAACTAATGTTCTGTTGGTTCGGCTCTATTCACTGTTTATGAGAACAAAAGCAAGTCTATGCAATCGCGGCGGCCATATTGTTCCAAGGATGAAGAGGATATAACGACAAAAGGACAATTCAACATTCTAACAATCAACTTTGTCTTTTCCCAACAGGGCAATCGAGCGCTAACAGGTACGACCAGGAAGTTCTATCATTTCAGTTGTGCATCATATTTTCTTTTCCACTTTTCATTATTTCACTCTGGTCTCAAATGACTGATCACGAACTTTGATCTTTTATCTACAGAAATGAATCCTGCACTTCAGGAGAAACCTGTGTTCTGGTGAGTGAAGCTGACGCTTATTATTATTGTTACAGTTTAAATCTACAAACATCACGTCCTGATTTAATCTGTTCATCGAGGATCGTTACTCAGATTGTTTCTGAAGAAGAAACGATAAGACAGCGACTTTAAAGACGTTACAAGTTGTGCTATAATCATGAAGCTGATATATATCTGCAATGTGGGGGGAGGCGGCTACAGAGCTGCAGAAGACGTAAAAGTTCAAATCCCACTGCGGAAAGTTTTTGTTTGCTCTCAAATCTCATGTCTCCGACGGGATCTTCTGCATGTTTGGTTCCTCGATTTCATCCTGGAGTTAATCTTTTTCTTTTGGAGCAACTGACTCGGACATTTGTGACACTTTCAAACTTGCGGTTTGCTTGTGACTTCGTTGTCACTGACCTGGTATTCTAGGAATGATTTCAATGCACCATAACAAAACTGCACAAAAATCCCATTTCAATGGCATCAAGCTCTGTTTGGACCTTGAGCGCATCATTGACGCACTGAGATCGATCAAATGTTACCTTCACAGAGTTTATCAATACATCTGGTAGTTTTAAAGGTGTGGACGGCACAACGCCAACACCAGAACAATGGCCTGGATGTGCCTGTAGTGAATACCAGTGCACTGGAGTCTATCATTTTGAGGGTGACTTGGTTGTCTTTGTTGTCTGTATTGTCGGGACTGTGAGACGTTTTGTTTCTGCTGTGAACTACATCACAGTTTCTGTGTCTGATGAGGTGATACGCAGCATGTGACAGTCACTGTTTCAGAGTTTACTCGTCTTTTGGAAGGAATAAGTCATTCCTTAGAAATTGTGTAAATAATCCGGTAACCATAGATGTGTGTGTAGCCATGTATGGGCTGGAGCCTGTTTTCATTCAGCACCAGTGTAACAGCAACCAGCCACAATCTGTCCGGAGAATCTGTTCCCACCCTGACTTCTCATTGTGAAGCACATTTCTACACGCTCATGGATGTTTTCTGTGTATAAGAAGGTTTATACGTCCAGAAACAGCTACGGCTCTTTGACTCACTGCTGATAAAATGGAACAAATGATCTGAATCAGCTTAAAATACATTTTCTTAATGTAAATAACACGAATATGGCATTTCTAGTTACCTTTGAGATGATCGTTTCACCCAGTGGGTTATATTTCACGCTTCTAAAATAAAACGCTGAATCGTTGCCTCCACCTCTGGCAGCTACCACAGTAACATGCTGCTGACACAAAGTACATCAGCCCTCCGATCAGTATTTGTACTTTAATACTCAAACAAAAACTTCCATGGCTCTAATTTGTTATTGCTCAAGTTTTCCTCTTGTCATTCGTTCCCAGGGCCGGGATTCCACCTCGCACTTCCTCCGCTGTGTGGGGCTGCCATCGAACGACACGGGCAGGGACCACGTGCGCCGACTGAAAGACGTGCTGGAGGCAGCGATGGATGTGTACACCTTCATGGTATGGCTCAGAGCTAACAACACCGCAGGAATGTCCCAGTGAGCACGCAGCTGGAGGAATGTTGTCTTGTATTCCAACCTGACCAGTCGGTGCTGTAAGGCTGTTTCTCAAGGAGCGACAGTCGGATTTTCCACACTGTCACAGATCAGTGAGAGACTGTTCTGGAACTGGAGGTTGATTGGTTGATTTTTATTCATGGATTAGCAGAAAATAAGACAAAGGAAATACATTGGATGACATGTTAAAGTGAAAAAAACACTTATTTCCAACATGGTGCCAAGATGTCAAGACAAAAACAAAGACACAAAAACACAAGAACTAATCTAAAACCCCGTCAGATCTATTTGTCGATCTGTTCTATTAACTTTTCAGTTATTTGATGTTAAAATATCCACAAAATCTTCTTCAGCGATTGATTCTTTTAAATGTGTTCACATCCTTTCATCACCACAGAGGACGAGCGTGACAGGAGTGCCCGTCCTCAGCCTGCAGGGGGCTCTGGAATGGAATTCCGGTGCGGACCCTATGCAGAACGAAGCCCTGGTGCAGATGTGGCTGGAGGTGAAGATCAAGCCACTGCTGAAATCCATCACCAAACACTTCCTGACCTGCCTCAGCACCAAGAACTTCAGCTGCTCCACCTACCAGACTGTGTACGTCCATCTCTGTGTGTCAGTGTGCTTCAGTGACCACGGCAGCTTCTCATCCTCCTGTCTTTCCTTCCAGGGTGAGGGAGCTCAGCCTCTATTACTCTGAGATGGAACCAGTCAGACAGAAGTGGATCTACAGCTTCTTTATGTACCCCTTCCTGTCCGGAGACAGAGTCGCTGGTAACGTTTTTATTCCCTCACAAGTCTAACTTCTAATTAACTGGGAGAACAGATTCAAAAGCTTTATTCACCACATGCTCTAGGCCACTGTGAAATAAACAAAGAAAGTACAATTAAAGTTAAATAAATATTGCAAAATCAAATATGTAGCATAACATTTTTTAAATATAAATGATTCTAAATACACATCACGCTCACAAATTACATCCCATGAACTAAACAACAGAGCGACACTGAGCAAATAGTAATAAATCCAGTAACAAATCCCTGAACAGGAACAATATAAATGCACGAACTAATAAATCACATAAACACTGACACGCAGTAAAAATGTCTTCATGTCCTACCGTCTAATTATCTTGCTGCTTTAAACTGTAAAATAAGTAAATGAAAATCTAAATATGATCTGGATCTGTGCACAAAGTGACTAGTTTTCATCCAAGACTATTGTGCAAACATTTTTGGAGGAGAAGAATAAAATGTGCAGGGTGCGGCCTATTGTACAATAGCGTCATGGTATGAGTAGTGACAGATTTAAACTGAGGCAAACTGAAATTATAACACGTTGAGAAGAACACATACCATCCCTCCTTCTCCTTATGCAACTCCATAACATCACGGATCTGGATTCTTATTCTGCTCGGCGCCAATCACACAAACTCATAAATACCAGTCCCCTAAAAACATGTCTAATTAAAAAACATATGTATATATATATATTCTCAAAGAAATTTGAGGGAATCTAGTTTTTGCATAATCCTGCAAACAGACAAACAAACTAAAAATCTTTTGTCATATTCTCTTTATATCAGAGTAGCCTGCGTGCAGCACAGTAGATTGAGATGATTTGGATAAGCGACATTAAACGATGTATTGCTCCTCTTCTGTTTTGTTGATGTGTGTTTATTCGTGTGTAATCTCTGTGCAGGTTGTGCGCGTCGAAACGAGAGCAGCGAGGACTGGCTGATGAAGAATTTCGGTGCTTTCAGAGGCATGGCCCGTATAAAGGATTTTTCCACTCTCAACATGGTCTTCAGTGGAGTGAGTTAACTTGATTTATAGGATTTACGGCCTCAGGGCACAAGAGAGAGGAGCATTCTAACAGCTGTTTCTCTCCAGAGACGTTCAGAACAAACGTTCACCCCGTAACGGTCGGAGAACAAAGTTTTGTAATTGTTCTCTTTTTACATTCTAACCAAACGCAGACACATTCCCAACCTGCTCCTCTGTTCTCATCCACAGCTGGAGGTTCTTCATCTGTTGTCCCCGGCGCAAAAGGCCGAGCTGCTGATGATGCCCGGGGTCCAAGGTTTGGACAACGGCACCTTAACGCTGATCTTCCACAGTTTGCTGACAGGGGGCCCTCGTCCCCCTCACCCTTCTCCCTCTCGCCCTCCTCCCACAATGAGCCCTGGCTACAACTGGACGACCCCTGGCTACAACTGGACGACCCCTGGCCACAACTGGACGACCCCTAGCCACAACTGGACGAACCCTGGTTTCAACTGGATGAGCCTTAGCCAACCCGTTACGAGTGCTAGTTTTCCACACTATCTTCCACAACCTACATATAACCCTATGTCTCCTCACCAAGGCATCAGAGAGGTACTGGGATGTTGCGTGAATTCTTCCAGGTCTTAAATTCCCAAATATAAAAAAAAAACAACAGATAAATAAATCTTAATCTTATCTTTTATCCTGTTATATCCTGTATACATGATATTATATGATATTATGTTATGGTATTCTTTTTTTTAAATAATATTTCCACATGATTTTATGCATTTTTACTGAGTTATTACATTTTTACTGATTCTTCTTACTTTTTCTATCCCCTTGTTGCTTTCCCCCGTTGGGCCACAAAAACAAATCTCACCTCCACTATTTAATACCACTGGTTTGTCCCCTAAAAAGATTGTAACTCACCACTTGTGTCCCACTTGCAGGTTGTAAATGGGTTCATGACGGCTTTCAAACCCATCAGGAGCTTCGTTCATGAGTTTGTGTCCTTCACACGCGAGGTACAGTCGCTCACTCTGTGCATACACACATTCACACATACACATAAAGTGACGTGCACATGTAAGTGACTCCTGATCTGCTGTGTTTCCCCAGAGAAACGTGTCAGAGATCAAAAGCACCACTCTGACCCAGTTCCTGCTCAACTGGACTCTGGCTGAGCTGGCAGACATGTATCGGCCGCACAACGCGTCCGTCGTCCCCGAGCCGCCAAAGTTCAATGTGACGAACGTGGAGGACTGGTACAAGCAGGTGGTGATGCCCGTGTTACGGAGGTTCTTGCCAAACTCTGGGGACCTGATGCATCAAAACATCAAACTCGCCTTCCACCAATTGTTGTAAGTCCAGCACAACTACTTGATTTTCCCTTTTATCCTCTTTAGCATGAGCAGATATTTTCTGATAAAAACCTTGTACTCTGCATTCCCAGCACCACAGATAGAAATTCATCAGAAAACATTACATCAAATCTATACAGATGTGTCTGTTGATGTGGTAAAATGCCATAGCTTGTATTATTGGCTCATTTTGGAGTTCCTCCGCCCCCTAGTGGTCAAAATCGTATACATGCTCCTTTAATTGAGGACACTCGTTCCACCCTAGGTCAGTCTGTGTTCCTGTGTAGTAACGTGGTGTGTTATTATGTCTTATTAAAGTGTGTGTCTTGTTTCTGTGCAGCTTTCTGGACCATCAGAAGGACAATGAAACCTCTGTGATCCTGGATGTTTGTAGCATCACCCTTGATAAGAGCCCTTGTGGGGTGAGGCTTGATTTTACAAGTTATTAATCCCACTTTAATCAATAATGAATGATTCAAATTCCGTGTACGTGGAGACTCAGTGCTCATATTATATATATATATATGAATATATTTTTTTGTTTGCCGCCAGCTGACGAATGCAGTGGAGAACGTGGCCCACGTTTTACACTGCGCTGCTCGTTCCAACCTGACGATGACGGAGGAGACGATCATGAAGCTGATCATCGAGCTGACAAAACGTCTGAACTCACTGATGAAGGAGTTGTCCTCCGTAGTGAGTATCCATCTATATATTTATTATTCATTCATAATCATACATTTTCAGTGGTAGATGCATTTAATGTGATTTTCAATCGATCTTCAAAATAAAAGCCCTTTTCACTGTTTACAGATAGTGCTGATGTTAACACACTTTTGATGAATACAAACATCTCTATTATATATTATATTAATAATTATTTAGTGTCAAACAATTGTTTTAAACCATAAGCTCGAGTTTTTCAAAGCTGCATTTAATAAACAAATTTATTCAGATTTCTTTTGCCTTTATTAACAATCACAGACACAAAACCTTCACTAAAACCTTTTATTTCCGCAGCATTTTGAAATGAAAACTAAAATTTGCATTCCCCCCCCCCCAGAACTTCAACCAGTTGGGCTCGGACCTTCACAAGATCTTCTCTGAGGCGGAATCTCCGTCCATGACCCTGCAACACCTGCAGGACCCTGAGTTCATCAAGCTCTGGTTCAAGGTCAAGATGATGCCCCTGCTGCCGGCCGTGCCCCCCCCACTCCTCGCCTGCCTCAGCACCAAGAACTTCTCCTGCCCCGTCTTCCAAACCATGTGGGTTCACAGGTCCGAGCTGCTTATTTCAGTGCAGTACCTAAGTGTAGTGATTGTCATTTTGTGTTTGTGTCTCTATGTCCAGTGTCGCAGATCTCAGCAAACACATGAGTGTCATGGATGCTGATCCAAAGTACAGTCACACAATCTATCACAACTTCATCTACCCCTCGCTGCTGAATAAACAAACCTCTGGTAAGTAAGCTGTTGATCTTCATACGGAGTTAACGACATATTTCATATTTTCATCCAGCACGACATTCTGTAAAATAATTGGATTTATAGATGTATTTAAATCTTTTCCTGAGCGAAAATAGTAAAAAAACACAGTGTAAAAATATTTTTACTTAGCAAAATGTATCAAAAACATACACAGTAGTTTATAGTATTATTTTGATTACTGATACATTAATATGTATCATTTTAGTGTGTAGTTCTTTAATATGGAGCCAATTTTAGCTACTTTCTATATTTACAGAACTTATAAAAGATATTCAATATCAATACTATTTTAAAGCAGCATATCCCTGTTTGAGTTGCAGTTATTATAACAATAGGCTGATAAATGATAATAAAGCAGTTTAATATTAAATTGTATTCTAAAACTTGATTTAATTTTCTGAATGAATTTCTGTGCTCGTGTTTCAGATCCAAACTGCCTCACGGCCAATAGCAGCGCAGAGTGGCTGAAGAAGACCTTTGGCTACTTCTCCAGATTCGCCTTCATCACTGACTTCTACAAGCTGAACCCAAACTTCACTGGGGTAAGAACATGCAGTAAATACTTTGTCTCCTGAAGTACTGCTGGAGTGAAGCCGTGAAGTAAACTGTAGATATTGTCTCCTGTCCTGTGATCAGCTGGAGGTTCTTCACCTCCTCACGCCGAAACAAATAGCAGAGATGCTGCTGGTGCCGCTCAGGGCTCCTCCGGGCAAAGATGTCGTCATCAACCGGGTGTTTGACTTCCTGATGGGGTCTCCTGAACAGTTTGCAGGGGTCTTACACCACCTGCCTCAGCTCGCCATGATGGTAAACTCTTATCCAGCACATCCCCCCATCCTGCACCGTAAACTGTAGCTGTGCTGTATGATTAAAATATGTCATCTCTCAGGTCAATACCTCCTGTGATGTCTTCAAACAAATGTGAGTACTTTTACTTTGATAACTTACATGATATGTTTTTTATCATGTGAGCCACGACTTAAATCAACATATACGTACTTTCATGTGACAATATTGAATTTAGGTTTTATCAATACGAAACTCAAAAGCTTGAGAATCGCTGTATAAATGTACTTTTTATTATTTATTATTAACTATTTGTTCATCTATTTGTGGGTTTTTCGGGACAGTATCGCAGATCGTTGTGATAAGATTTCAGTATAATTTGGTAGAAAATTGGGTCATGGGTCTTTTTCTATATATTCAATTAACAAATTCAAAAAGTTGTGTAGTTTTGATGAGCTCTCAGGGTTCGAGTTAAATGTTTGTGTTTGTCACTCGTCAGTTTTGTGCGACTGTACGAGGCCGTGCCGTCTCTTCCTCTGGACATCGAGCCGGTCGTCTGGGCCGGAATAGACCAACTGATTAGAGTTGCACCAGATGGTCAGTCTCACTTTTTAACACATTTACTCACAATTAACTCACAAATCAAGCTTTTATCTCTATTTAAATGTTTTATTTATTTGTAATTGTCGAGTGTTAACTGAGTGTTTTGTGTGTCTGTTTGAACAGAATGTGTTCCAGCCAACATCACGGTGAGATCTCTTATTAAATTGGCTCAAATTGTATTTCCAATTAATTAATTCATTGACTACTAATATTTTGTACTGATTATATTATTGCAATATTTTCTTTTTAATGTATTTCATCTTTCATCCACAGTGCCCAGTTACTCACTTCAATGGTAAGAACTCAGTTTTTATACCATTTATCACTCATGACATCATTTTAAGTGCTTTTAGAGTTTTAACTTGATGTTTTTCTTTTCACAGCCTCACACGTCTGCAGAGGAGTCAACAGGTTTTATATTATATTATTATCTGTTTATAGCAGAACCGTTGGAACCGTCTCTGATGTGTATTTGTTGGTTTTCTCAGCTCGGACCTGGAGTTTCACTTGAACATTTCCACCTCTATGTCCGTCTCCTGTAATTTTACCCTGGAGAAATATGCATGTGCAAAGGTGAGTCCAAATTTGAAAAAAAAAAAAAGAAGGTATTTATGCAACTTGCTGCCTGTGGCTAAATAAACTAAATGACTCTGTCTGGCGTGCAGCTGGAGAACTTCACAGCCAATCAGCTGGCGTCTCTGCTCAAGTGCGACCTGCCTGGAAACAGCAGCCACTCCAAAATGCTGTGGAAGATGCTGCTCACGAAACTCTCCAACGTCCTGGACCCAGCTCTGGACCTGCTGCCCAACGCTGTGAGTCGCTTTTTAACCCTAACGATGATTCAAATGTTCAACACCTGAAATGAGTTTCTCCTGATTTAACCAAACGGTCTCGCTCGCAGTCGATGACCTTGTTGGTTCCGTCAGCGTTGGAGGTGCTGGATGTGATCGGCGAGATCAGAGTGTCGCTGCTGACTGATGAGCAGCTGATGAACAGCAGTGAGATCAGAAAGTGGTTCTCCGGACGCCTGGGCGCGTTCCTGCCGTCTGCGTCTGTGAGGTTCCTGCGCTGTCTGAGCCACAGGAACCTCAGCTGTCAGTCGTACCAGCAAATGTAAGTAATCAGGGACAGAGGCATGTGATAGGGTCGTACTTCCATCGCTGCTTCCTATCCTTGTGAACACTTTGAGGGGATTCCTTTAAATTCAGTCCACACATTCCATTGGCCTCATAGATGAACTGAATTTAGAGGTCAAACCTTTGCCTTGTGAACACGTTATCTTAAAAAACGCCCTGAGATAATCCTTTCAAATTTAGCACAAATGTTCAGTTGGATTCAGATATCAACTGATTGGGTTTGGTTGGTCAAAGGTCAAAGGTTAAGGTCACGGTGGCCTCACAAAACATGAACAAGTGTTTCTTCCATCCTGCGATTCTTTGTTTTGATGTGAGATGTTTGACCGTTGTGACGATCCCAGCGAGGAAATCAACTTAAATCATCTCTGTGTGTGATTCTATCATCAGACTGCAGGTGTTTATCCACCACTTTGATTACATGACCTTAAATCAGAACCACGTGGTCTTGAAGAACTTCATCATCCCTCTCCTGTCACAACCACACTCAGGTACTCGCTGCCTTGAATCACCATGAAGCTGCGACTGCTTTCACATATTCTGTACAGAAATGTGTTGACGCCTTCACGTGCATCTCTTTATCTCCGTGTTGCTCCAGGTCCAGGTTGTGTGAACGGCTCCGGAAACAGTACAGAGTGGCTGAAGAAGAATCTCGGCCCGTTTTCGGCGTTTTTCTCTCTCACTGAGCTTCTGCATCTCAACCCACGCTTCAACGCTGTAAGGGCAGACAACAAAGAATTAAAAGAATTGGCCGATCCCGGTTTTGCTTTGTTATTTCCAAACTTTTTCTTCCTTCCTTCGTGTCCTTTTAGGTGGAGGCCCTGCGCCTCCTGACTCCAAAGCAGAGTGCGGAGCTGCTGGTGTCGACTCATCCTTCACTCCCGGACAAAGAGGTCATCATCAATAAGCTGTTTGATTTCCTGACGGAGGTCCTGGAGCAAAACAAAATTCCAAAGTTCATGTTCTTCCTCGACATGTTCCTCCAAAAGGTAAAACAGAGCCCAGATCTTTGCCTTCAGAAACCTTTGCACCGCTTCTTAAAATATTCATCGGTGTTCTCTGCTTTTCAAGGGAAATCTTTCCTGCTCATCGTACAAAACACTGTAAGTTCATGTCTGATTACAGTATGTTGGGGTTTTCAGATTAATATTAAGGCATTGTGATGTTAACTCCACATGTGTTGGTGTTGCAGGTTTACCAGAGTGGACATGGCCCTGACTGAAGTTTCTCCTGATGTAGCTTCAAACATCACCTACAGCAAGATGGTCTTGTCCCAGCACCTTCCACCGGGTGAGAAACAGACTGTCGAATCATATTAACTCCACACTTTTTAATCCTTTCGCCTCAAACTTCACTTTTCTACTTTCTACTTTTTTACTTTAAGACATTTCCTGTTTTTTTTTATTATGACTGCACAAGTCAATGAAATGGAAATATTCCAGTTGTTTGTTATTGTTTTTTTGCATCCTATCCTCAAAGATTCACCCTGATAAATTGGGATATAATAAAATGTTGGGATCTCCATTCATCATTGGGGCTAAAGCACAATCGCAAACTAGAATTCCACTCAGCAGCGCACACACCTCCGCCAACGTTCTTATTTAATTCAATCCAACTCATAGATCCTCTAAAGAATTACTGATTTATTTATTTTTGAAATACATCTGAAAATCCCTCTTTTATTCCTCGGACATGAACATTTCTTTATTTTCCCATTATTACATTTCCATAATGTGAAGTTATCACATCAATGCATTTTAATACATATATTTTATCTTTGTCATTGATCTGTGTCTTTATAGGTTGCATCATGTACAGTGGAAATGTAAGTAAATGTGTTTTTTTTGTATGTTCTGTATATTTTCACACTATTTAATGATAAAAGACACATAACCATCTCAACCTTCTTCCCACAGTGCAGCGTAACTGTAACAAATGGTAAGTTCCTCCGCTTGTGAAATAAATGTTTAAAATAATTAAATATTTTAATGTTCATCATCACCAAGATTTAATTTGTTATTTGTCTGTTTTTCGCCACAGAAACCGACATTTGTAGTGGAGTGAACAGGTGAGCTCCAGAAAACACACAATATGATCATGTGTATAATGTAAATATAATAATAATTCTCAAATCCTTTAAACCACAGCACGGAGCTGCAGCTGCTTCTGTCCAGCGGCAATATTGAGGGACGTCTGTGCGGCTTCGCCGTCGAGGAATTTGCTTGTGCCTCGGTAACATAAAGATCCTAAAAGCTGATCTCAAAACAACCACTGTTTGTCGGTGTATTGTTTCTCACCTGTTGTCGTCCTGCTCTTCCATCGCACAGCTGTCATCGCTTACCACAGAACACCTGGCTGCGTTGTTGATGTGTAACCGCTCGTCAAACTCCAGCGGATCCAGACCCGTCTGGAAGCTTCTCCTCTCCAAAGCCTCCTTTGTGCTCAATGGAGCTCTGGATCTTCTCGCCAACGAGGTACAAAGCAGCGATTCTCCTCATTTGTGGAATTTACTGGAAATGTTAACAAAAATGACAGAGACCATCTTTGAGAAAACTTTATTTGAAGTGTACTATGACTTTTTATGATTATTTACCAATATCTCATCATGTCCTCCATATTTATACACAGTCCCTCATACTGAGAGAGTTTAAAAAATCCTTTCTTTTAGACTCTGGACCCCAGAAATCCTGCGTTGTCAATGGTTCTGGATTCCATACGAGAAATCCGATTGGACATCTTAGACATGCTCAGCATCAACCACCCGGCGCTCATCCAGCTGTGGTTCGACCGCCGACTTCGCCCGCTCCTGTCTGCGGTTTCCCCGGACTTCCTGTCATGTGTCGTCATGAAGGGACTGAACTGCACCACCTACCAACGCATGTGAGCAGCACCGACACGTTTCCTGTGACCTTTAACCTCTTTGCCCTGATGAAGTTTTCAGAATATTGTCGCCCTCTGTGTTTATCTTGTTGTTTTTAACTCAGTCTGCAGGTTTTGAGTCACCTCCGGCCAAACATGACTCTGGCCAAGCAGAAGTCTGTCTACGAACACTTCATCAAGGTTTTCCTGACCAGGAACAGCACTGAAGGTACGTGTCAGGGTTCAGATCAGTGTTTGAAAGCAACATAAGTTAAAGTCCATAGTGATGAATGAGACACGTTTGGATCTCAGCTGCATCTCTTGCCTGGACCTTTGACCTTTGACCTTCATCGGTAAACAGCTCTTTAAATAAACTTCTGGTTTTGTGTTTCAGACCTGAGCTGCAGCTCCAACACCAACAACTCTGGAGAATGGCTGCAGAAGAACCTGGGAGGTTTCTCTGACCTCCTCTCGTTCCCCGAACTTCAGATGCTCTACGCCAACTTCTCAGCGGTACCTTCTGCTGCATTGGGTCTCCTGATTATTTTCTATTTAACCAGTTTTTGTGTTTACGTGATATATATGTTTATGTCTGTGCAGTTGCAAGCGTTGCCTCAGCTGACGGTTCTACAGCTGGCACAGATGTCCTCCACCCCTGGTCAGATCAAATCTGCTGCCCAGGTCGACATGGTGATGAAATACGTCCCCAGCCAACAGCTCGCTGAGTTCTTTGATACGTTCTCACCTGCTACCATGGTGAGTGAGCGTCATACGTACAATCCTCTGAGATTATAACTTTCTCTCTGTGGTTCCTGTTTCCTTAAATCTTTCTTCATCGGTTCTCTTCCTCTGCAGGCCCATGTGAACATGATCCCCTCTCCGGTGAGGTCGGCCATGTTGCAGGTTGTGTTTGATCGAGCAAACCTCTCCAATGACTCGATGAGTGACTCGGCTGTGATGCCGTGGCTCGACATTCGGCTGCAGCCGCTGCTGGTGGATCTGTTACCGCGCCACGTTCCATCGTTCTTCACGATACTGACCGGAAGGAACTGCAGCATCGAGGAGCAGGGGTATGTCTGGATGTTTTGTTATTCACTTTACTTTAACTTAAACGTGAAAGTCAAGTTAATGGGAAAGTGATCTCAGACGTTTAGAGCCCATTGTATATCAGAAAAAGAACCATTGCCTTATTTTTTATTGTTTCATTTTCAGAGTCATGGAACTAAATTCAACAATCTCATCTCTCAACAATGAGACAAAGGAAGAAATCTACAGCAACATCATTCAGATGCTCAGAGGTAAAGAAATCACACCGGAAGAAAACGAGTTGACAACAACAACAAAAATCCTGGATCCGCCCGTTTATCTAGTCTTTTAATATCTGTTTATACAGCAGCCTCCACTTATGGACGGGGAGTTAAAATAGAGTTTTGATTTTAATTGTGTTCAGTCATTTGAACTTCCTCTGTGCTGTGTTGCTCTGTATTTTGTGTTTAAAGTTTGAAAACCTTTACTTCACCATCTCTGAAACCAAACTTTCACTCCTGGTTTTAACTTCACCTCCTTCACTTTCTCTTATTCAAGGAGCAAAACCTCTCCAATGCTACGGCGACAACTACAACCACAGCTTCTACAGCTTCCTGCAGAGCAGGTTCATGGGATTCCAGTTCCCCAACCTGACCACCCTCCTGTCGCTCATGCCTCCCAACAACATGCCACAGGTGGGTGTCCAGTAATGATAGAAGACTGTGTGAAGACGAAAGTAGAAACCAAATGAGGAGAATGACTTATTTCCCGTCTCCTGTTCTCCTAGTTGTTGAGCTCCATGCCTCCGTCGGATCTTGGGGATTACCTCCGTCGTCCTGACATCGTTGACAGTGATGCGCAGCTCTGTGTCCTCTTCAACAGCTACAGCCAGACACCAGAGTTCCTGGAGAAGGTATGTACCCCAAAAACAAATACACAAAGAAACCACGTGGAGTTTATCATATGACCACATGCATGTGTGTATTTGCTACAGGAGTCTCTCCCTGCGGCGGTGAGGCGGCCCACACTGCCTTGCATCTGGCCGATGGCTCTCAGCAGCTCCAAGAGGTCAGAGGTCAACACCTGGTTTGACCGAAGCCTCAAAAACTACTATGAATTCCTCACAAAGAGTCTGATCGGCCCCAGCACCACAGACAACGCCACCTGTGTGGCCTTCCAAAAGCTGTACGTATGATGTACACACGTTTTTAAAATACATGAATACAATAATAAGTATATATTGCATATAAAAACACAAACTTAATATACATTTGCATATCCCCTTTTATCTGGAAGGGCTAAGTACAAACTGTATAGCTGCCTTCAGACATGCACTGAGGTCTGGACATTTCCCTGACATTTTCTGGAGGAGCTGTTTGTGAGAACACAAATGATCCAGACAGTTTTGTGGCATGTAAATCTATCTGGTAATAGCTAGATACCATTATGTTAATAAACCTTTTGGGGTTTTATTTTCACCATTTCAGACAATATACACATTTACAAGCACCTATTCGCCTTTTCATGTGAAGATCTTTAGGGTGTATATTCCTGATCAACATGAAGGTGTATTGAAACCAATAATATGATTTCTTACTTTCTGCAATGTAGTGATTTTTGTTTTATTTCAGCGTCTCAGTTCTTGGCGACTACAGCTACACAGCTGCGGACTTTGTGAGGCGAGACGTGTTCACCAGCATCAGGTCCTACCTCAACTCAGGTCAGTCTGCAGGTCCAGTCAGATGAGATTAGATAAGATGAGATAAGGTAAATAAATTCTTATAATGAAATGAAATTAAATAAAATGATCAATGAACCTGATCCCTCATCTGCCGCCGACAGATTTATGGATTTATGCAAAGTCCAACAGGTTACATTTTATAATTTATGATGTTTTTAGTATTACATAGGATTGAATTAATCATTTTTTCATGGTCATACCAGATAATGATTTAAAAAATTTACAAATATTGCCTAGAATTACAGAATTGCTGTATTTTTAAATACAAATATAAACTCCACAATTTGACTCATTTTGCCCGGACCTGGATAAACTACAGAAAATGAATTAACTGACTAAAAATAATTATATTTTAGTTTCTCCTAAAAATAAATTTGAAACAAAGACAGAAGACCCTGGTATTGTCTTGTATTGAAAAAAAACATTTTTCCATTAATATCAGACTTGAACAAAATGGTCCGTACAGAAATCAGTCTTCTTCTATTTGTAAAGTTAGTTTTACTTATGTCAGTATAATTTCTCCAATTAAAACGTTTATAATGTTCCGTTGTAGCGACGGTGCCCAGATGTTATAACTCCAGCGACCCGGAGCTGAACTCTACAGCCTGGTTCGCTGAATACATCGGCTCCTTCGCTCCTTTCCTCACTCTGGGCGATCTCCAGGCGTTTGGATCACAGCAGGTACGGAACTCGTTTTTAAACCACAACACAGGTTGAATAGTAAAGAAATAAGTGAGGATAGGTTGATGATGTGTAGATTTGCTGCTCAGTTCATCGCCCTCCCTCCTCCCCGCAGGTCATCCAGGTGTTCACCGTGAATCCGCAGAACATCGCCCTCTTCAACAACTCGGTGTTTCAGCTCAACTTCACCAACTACTACACCGAGCTTGTGTATCTGCAGGACAGCAACTTCAACCCCATGCTGTGAGCCTCAGCTTGAGAAACGTGTTTTACCCTCCAGACGTCTTCTCCCCTAAATCCCTTCTTCTCTCTCTCTCTCTCTCTCTCTCTCTCTCTCTCTCTCTCTCTCTCTCTCTGCAGTTTGCCTCTGGTGTTTCGCTGTGTCGCTCCTGGGGAAGCGTTCAGTCAGCTGTCTGAGCAGCTGAGTGTTATAGTGCTGAGCACCCTGACCGACATCTGTACAGACCTGGATCCACAGGTAGAGCATGATGTGTTAGCAGGGGATTAGCTGATTAGTCAAAGGTCAAAGGTCATGGTGACCTCAGAAAACACGAGTTTGGCGTCTTGAACATCATATCTCAAATCTGCCTTCAGGGAGTTTCCTTAATTTTGACCAGTTGTCACTTGGACTCAAAGATGAAGTGATTAGTTTTTAGTGTGCAAAGGTCAAAGGTCACTGTGCTCCTGTTGCCATGGTGAGGACCAAGGTGCAGTTCATGACGCATAACTGAAAAACATGAATTGCAGATGTACTGAAGCTTCCACGTTGTACCTGTACAGTGAATACACTCTGTAAACTGAATATGTTTCTTCTTTGATGGTAGATCTCGGCAGCTTTGGTGGGTAACTTCGGTGACAACATTGATGCTGCGAACATCGCTTCCCTCGGCAACGAGAGCAGCAGCCTGTCCATGGGCCAGCTCAAGTCAATAAGTGCTGAGGACCTGCTTGCGGCGCTGAGCGTCCTCAGCACAGTGATGGACTGGAACGAGGGTCAGGCCAAGGCCATTATCGAGGCCATTATAGGGTCAGGGAAAATGCAGGTAACTGTCCGTCTGTCACTGTTTGCTTCACTCCACTGTGGTTGGATTTGAGATGTTACCATCATCATCATCATCATGTTCCCCTCGTCTTCCTCTCACCAGATCAACAGCTCTTCGTCGTTGATCATGCTGGGCTCTCTGGTTGTGGGTTGTCCCACCACAGTGTTCACCAGCATCAACGGCTCCGAGCTTGTTATTGTGGCTAAAGATTCTGCTTTCATGGAGTACCTGATGTCCGCCCCGCAGATCGTCCAGCAGATCTTTGTCGCTCAGGTACAACAGTCAGGAAGATGCTGATCAGTATAAACAGCTTTTTATTTATATTGTCCGAAATCACACATATGACATCCTCTGTCTCGAGAGCCTTAAAAAAAGTATGAAATGTGCAGTTCAGACAACTGCACAATTACAATTTGGAGGAACAGATTCAAGGTTATTGGGCTTGTGAGTAGAAATGACGTATGTGTTTATTTGCATTTTCACCGCAGACACATTCAGGCCACATTTGAATGGCAGGTGTGAACTGACGTGATTTCACCGTGTGCCCCTCAGATCGTGGGAGTGAACAGCAATAGCGAGGCCATCATAGAGAATGTTCCGGATGCAATGGCCACTGAGATCCCTCGAGCTGAGCTGCTGGGCCTCTCCAACAAAGACAGCGTTATCAAAAAGCTCAACAAGAAGAAATGGAAGCAACAGCAGGTAGAGCGACGCACCCTGTGAAATACACACGTGTGTATGCAACACGCCTGCTGTCGGTCATTACATGTCACGTGTTTTCCATTAGGTGGAGTTATTCTTCAGTCTCATAGCTGTGGAAACTTCAACTGCGGTGCTGGGAGGTGTAAACAAGTGAGTTTCAGTCGGAATATAAATGTCTCGAATGATTTTCACTATGTGCAAACGATTACAAACTGTGTGTGTGTGTGTGTATAGTTTGTCCTCCTCTGTGCTACAAGGGTTCACCTGCACTGGAGTGAGGAGCATTAAGAAGGTGCAGATCAAGAAGCTGGTTAAAGCGTGTCGGAGAAAAGGCAAGCAGAAGGTCAAACTGGTGGAGACTCAGGTGAGAGACGTCCCCTTGAATCTTGAAGCTTGAAATCGTTGCTTCCTGCTTCAGTAAAGGTGAAAGTGACTCTGTCCTTGTCTCCCCACAGCTGACGTGCATGTACAACTACATTAAAGACGACTCGGACGCCACCAGCTTCGACCTCTATCCCCCTGACGTGCTTCTGTACTACGAGTGAGTTTTGGACTAAAGCTAGAAACCGGCTAAGCTGCAGTTCATGTTAGTCACTGTTTCTGTTTCTCTCTCCCTTACAGTTACTCTCTGGTGCCACAGGCCAGCTGCAGGTCGTATTTTGAACAGCTGGCGGACGCAGACTTCACCGCCTTCTCCTCCGAACTCAGCTACAAACGTACGGCTCTGTTCGATAACGCCAGGAGCTGCCTGGTGAGTCCGCGAACAACAAACACAACATCGAATCTCATCGTAGGGTTTAGTCTAAAGACATCGTACTTCCAAATAAGCAGAAAACGTCCAAAATATTAGAGATATTTGTATTCTTACAGTTTTACCTTTGGCACATTTTAAAAACGTCATAAACACACCCAGTTGCTCGCCATCCAGTTTTCTCACATGGGCTCACTCAGACATTTCCCAGACATTTTCCAAAGAAGGAAGGAAAAATTTCTAGAAAATGTCCGTAGCAACTGACTTGGACATCCGTGTTCTCACATACAGCGCCTCCGAACCTCAGTGCATGTCAGCTATACTGTTTAATTTACTGGTGGGAGATTAAAGTGGCCTCAGGACTAAATAGAAGTATTAACAAGTAATTTATTTTAAATGTCAAGGTCGTAATCTTGTTCTTTTTTTTCTCAGGGTATAACAACCACAAATTTGACTAAGGATAACATAATAGTGTTGGGAAACATGTGCTGCAGTCTGGAGGGATCCTACATCCAGAACTCGGACCCGTCCATTTTGGAGAAACTCAAGAACTGCCCGGACCTCACTGCCGCTCAGGCCTCTGCAGCTCAGTCCCTGCTGCTGAGCGGGAAAACCCCGTACGGGTACGTGAACAGCAACGATACAGCTCTTTACTGACGGGGTTTTAAAGGTCCAGTGTGTTGGATTTAGCTCAAAGGGATCTATTATCAGACTGGAAGGGGAGGGTGAGGTGAGGGGTTTCAGCTGCAACATGCAACTACACCACTAGATGTCACTAAATTCTGCGCCCTGAACCTTTAAAGATGAAACTCTGTGTTTATTGTTGGTCCTCGTCCACAGATTTTCTTCTTCCTGTTGCTTTTCAGTGTAATAGCCTCTTTTTACACTCTCTTTTACAGAGAGACGTCAACATGGGATCAACAAACTCTGGAGGACCTCGGCATGATACCGCTGTATATGACCTCAACCTTCTACGATAAATTTGACAAAGTAAGTGTCACGTGAACACATGAACGTCGTTATTCGGTGGATGAGGTGACTTTAAAGGTTCAGTGATGGACTTAAGTTGATGGTGTTTGGTTTTTGATTCCTGCGAGCAGAAAACAAAGCGCAAGTTCCTGAAGTACTTCCTGGAAATCCTGAAGAGCAACGGTGTGAGCATTGGGAAGAAGAGGACAATGAAGAAACAAATCAAAAAGTCCATCAAAAAGAAGACAAAGCGATCCATAGGTCAGCCTCTTGTTTATTGTCTCTGGAAATGTTTTGTCTCATCGTGATTTTATTATTTTAATTATGATCTTCGTGTGTTTACAGAATCGGAATGCACTTCGGGAACGATCACTCATGTGACCATCAGCAAAGAGACGTTCCCCTTCGATTATGACGACGTGACCCAGTTCAACTGCTGCCTCAGCGCGGCGACTGTTAAAGAAAACCTGGACGCCATCACTGGGAAGGTGGACAATGAGGAATTCCTCACCATCGTTCTCCGAAAGCTGCATGAGGTAGGAGGATGTGGTTGTTTTCTAAAAGCCTTTTTGAAAGTGAGCGAAACACCAAATGTTATATGAGGGAATAATATATTTTGATATCAAGTTTACGAGAGTTCACATAAATAAACATCAAATCTAGTACAGAGCCACATACGTCTTACAAGAATCAGTATAGAGCCCATAGACTTTAAACCACATTTAAAGTCACTGGTTCTAGATCTTTCACCAAATTCCATACACTTAGAAATAAAATAGAAATATCAGTCTCGTGGTAATCTGTTCGGTAGTTTTTGCGTAATCCTACAAACAAACAAACCTTCTAAATGGAGTTAATGACACATCTTCAGGTGAAGGGTCCCCCGTTGGCTCTAGGGCCCTGAACACATGCCCACTTTGCTCACATGCTCATGTTGTAATTCATCGTGGCTGATTCTCCATAAGGTGATGAAGTCTGATTCTTGATTCTCACACGTTTACAGGCGTACGCTGACAACGCCACCATCCCAGAGGATCAGATTCAAATCTTGGGTCCAGCGTCTCGCATGGCCACCGTCAGCGACATAAGCAAGTGGAGCATCACTGAGGTCGACACGCTGTCTGCTCTGATGGACTCGTCTGATGGGGACTGGAACACGAGCCTGGTGAGCAAACCAGTTCAGTGTTGTGCATCATGTGTGCGCGCATTGCTTGTGTTCTCATGAGTTCTCGTTCCTTCCCGTCCAGGCCAAGGCCGTCATCTCCAACTACCTGAGTAACGCAGGGAACGACCTCGGCAGTGCGGAGCTCAACACCATCGGAGGAGCCAACCTGTGCGCGCTGGACGTCGACGTTTTGAAAAACATTTCCACACAAAGCCTAAAGTAAGAAGTCACGTCCGTGTGACTTTAAGATGAAAAAATGTATTCAGAAAATGTTGTTCCATTGACTGGACGTCCTGCCAGAAAAGGTCCCGTCACACTCGCTCCTCAACCTTGACGTCACTGAATCATTACAAACTTTTATTCCATTTATTTTTCATGGTTTTCCAGCCCCCTGCCACTCACACTCCTGAACCCGGCTGCTCTAACCCCCGTGTCTCTGCATGTTTGTGTCTTTTTAGAGAAGCCAATGCCCTCCATGTGTCCACCTGCACCACAGAGAAGAAGGAGGAACTGTTCACCATCGCCAGAGAAGCGTTCACAACAAACACCCGCTCAACCGTCATCCCTTTGACCACCTACCAGCTTATTTCGACTTATCTTGGTAGGAAGACACACACACACACACACACACACACACACACATACACACACACATTCATAGTGCCAGCAGAATAAAAAAAAAATTGAGAGTGACATTTCTTTCCTGTCCTGCAGGGGGCGCTAATGCTGCGTATATCCAAGATTTGGTGAATTCCAATGTCAACATGGACATAGCCATCTTCACCATTCTGAAAGAGAACGTCGTAAAGGTCAGTTGTGTGTTGTGTGTCTGTGTGTGTGTGTGTGTGTGTGTGTGTGTGTGTGTGTGTGTGTGTGTGTGTGTGTGTGTGTGTTATTGCGTTTCATTTTAAGGGCCGTAGATTTTCAATTAGTGAGAGGTTTTTATTGAGGGGTTATTGAACTGTAGTTCTCTGTTTCTGTCGTAACTCACTGCATCTGGACAAAATACTGCCGTCTACATAGAGTTAAATTAGCAGAGGAATATTTTTTGAAAATAAAGCGGAAATGTCAAGAATAAATTTTAAATGTTCAGGTCGCTGTGATTTGTTTCCCTTGTGAACACAATATGTATAGAACGCCATGAAGGGATTTCCTGACATTCGGCACAAACCTTCACTGAGACACTCCAAAAAACGGATTATATTCCCGGGGTTGAAGGTCAACGGTCAAGGTCACAGTGACCTCATGTTCTTGTGAATGTGGCATATCAGTAACACCTACAGTGGAATTGGCACAAACACCAAATAGGACCAAAGAACACTTTTAATAACACTTCGAGTTGGTCCCCAATGTTCACTTAGACTCACAGATTAACTGATTAGATTTGGGTGGTCAAAGGTGAAAGGTCAAGGTCACAGTGGACTCACAGACGTGACCAGTTGTCATTTGGACTCAAGATGAACATTTCCCTGCTCCTCTCTCCACAGAATCTGACCGTTAGTGACGTTCAAAGTCTTCTCGGCAACAACGTGGCAGATTTGAAGTCCTATGAGAACCAAAGAGTGGTTAAGGCCTGGACCAGTAGTCGGCTCCAGTCAGACCTTGATACCATGTCGCTGGGACTTACGGGTGGGATGGCTACCACCACCACCACGACCACCAACCCTACAGCAGCCACCACCGTCTCAAGCAGCGTGTCATCCTCATCATCACCAACATCCTCATCCTCGACGACGTCCTCATCAGCAACATCCTCATCATCACCAACATCCTCATCCTCGACGACGTCCTCATCAGCAACATCCTCATCATCACCAACGTCCTCATCAGCAACATCCTCATCATCACCAACGTCCTCATCCTCATCATCACCAACATCCTCATCATCACCAACGTCCTCATCCTCATCATCAGCAACATCCTCATCCTCAGCCACATCCTCATCATCACCAACGTCCTCATCAGCAACATCCTCATCATCACCAACGTCCTCATCCTCATCATCAGCAACATCCTCATCCTCATCCTCAGCCACATCCTCATCATCACCAACATCCTCATCATCAGCAACATCCTCATCATCTCCAACATCCTCATCATCCTCATCCACTACTGTGCCTGGATCCACCAGCACCACTTCGACTTCTTCTACCACCACAGGTGAGCGCCGAAACTGTCGGAGGAAGTTTAAACAATATTCAAATATGATTTTCTCAAAGGATTTGTAGAATTTTTACAAAAAGCTTTAGCTGCGTTTATTCAGCTGCTTCCAAAGATATTTCCCATTTCAAACGACGTAGCGTTGCCGTTGTTGTGGAGCAACACATCCACTAGAGGCCAGTACAGAGATGAGAATTCAAGAACCACCATCATGGAGGAGATGTCCCTCTTCAGAAAGCAGCTGTTTGTCCCTGTGCCCGATTGACGTAGCATCATAGAGACGATGTGTCCTATGATCGTCTCACTTCAACTATTGGCTACACTGTTTTATCTTATCTCTGATACTAAATATATTATAAATTAGATATATAATCAGGAATACTTCACTGACTGCTGGTCTCTTGTGTTTTCTGTTTTTAGGCCACGGTTCCCGCCTCCGAGCTGACGCTGGCTTCTCCCTCTTCTTCCTCCTGGTGCTTTTCGTCGCTTCTCAGCACGTTGTGGTGTGAGGAGCCTCCTCACACCGCGGCAGCTGGTTATATGAAATTCCCAGTCCAGACTAGTTGAGTGAAAAATATGAGGAGATAATGTTTTTATTGAAATGAAGGTTAAACTATAAAAAAAAATGAAGGTGACAGTTTCTGCTGCAGTTCTTCTGCTGTAATCCTCACTGTATCAATTTTAGGAGACGGTGCTTTCTTTCCTGTGAGTTTTATGAGATTAATAATAAAATACACATTATTTATCGATGTCTTCAAAAACTCATCGTGAGCTTTGTCACAGTTTATTGAGGATGGAGTGGGGAAAAAAGTTGTCAGGTCATTTTACACAAACATGGATGTGTGAGTGAATCTAACATTGCAGCAGCAGATAGAATAGAACTGTTTTCATATAGAATAACATCAATTATAAGACAAACATCAATTTCTCACATTTAAGAAGAACAACATCCAACAAATGTTTGGCTTTTATGTTTAAAAAACCCTTTAATTCAACTATTCAAACAGTTGCTGATAAATCTGCTGTTGATCAACTATTTCAATGGATGACGCGATTGTTGCAGCTCGGCTATAAGCGTTTATAAACCCCGAGAAGCGTCTTGCAGGTGGGACAGGAGTGTCTGGCGTCCCTCAGCCGGTCCACACAGAACGGAATGAGACAGCAACCTAAAACAAAGCTGAGAGGACAATATGTGAAACACATTGTCTTAGATATGATATTGTTTCAGCATTTCTATATTTAACTCCATCAGGGAGGACGTATCTGTCCACTGGTTGGTATGACATTAATGCTTGATGGAAATAATCCAATTATATTTAGGGGATTGATATCTATAAGCTGTCAATCACTGTGTTTTATAGCATCAAATAATTGAAACACTCTTACATGTTCAGTGTGATGAGATTAGAAAACACCAGAGACGTCAGTGCTTCTTACCCACAGAAGAAGAGACCACCACAGAGCAGGTAGGTGAGCAAACCAGAGGTGGGGTCCACCCTGGTGAGGACGGCCTGGTGACATGAAGGACAGACAACCTGAACCGGACTGTCTCCCAAAGGACCCACTGCCGCTGCACGACACGAGGACAGAGAGGAAGAGAGAAAAATGAAGACGAGCACATAGTTTTGTCCAGAATTAGTTTTTCAACGAAGTTACTTTGAGCTCCGCTGCTCACATGAGGAAACTCACCGACAGGAACTGGTGCATTTGCCATCGTCCCTGTAAACAGTTCATATCAGAAGTGACTGTAAACACAGGCCGTGCATGTTAACGACTAATATCAGGATACACAAATTGAAATTAACATTTATAAAAACGTATCATGATTTGAAAATATATATTTAAATAAATAAAAATATGGGGATCACAGATGCATCTTATCATCTCCTGCCACCATCTAAACATAATAGTAAAGAATGTAATGAAATAAAATGAATCACTATATATAGTTAGTTATAAATAATAACTATCATTATTATTAATCATAAGATGATAATTAAAATGATAAACTTTATACATAGATATGAAAACTGGATGAGATGTACAATATCCAAGTAAAACATAATAATAATAAATCATTTAAATTGAACCCTATATATACATATATATATATATATATAAGACAAAATTACATGTTCATTATCAAAGTAAAACATAACGATAAAATGCATAAAATAATTAATAAAAAACACTTTGTACATGCATTATAAAAAATAAAGTATGTATAGTATTTAAATATGATTGGACAGTATTTTGAGGGGGGTGCAATAGGTTTCCATTAAGTATTTACATATTGTTATTCATGTTTAAATCTTTTTTATCTTTGTTTTGTAATGAAACATTACAGATTTTCAATATTTGAATCAAGAATCACTGCTTGGTAGAGAAAATAAACACGATCTGTGTCACAGCTTCACACTCAAACAGATACTCACAGGTTTTGTAGACGTGTGTCTGCAGGTCGGACAGTTTCCTGCAGGATGAGCTTCACCTTCTCTTCTAACCTCGTTTGTTTCCACAGAAGTTGTCTGTGTGAATTTCTCTGACCCAACCCCGTCCCAGCCCCAGTTTCACCACAACAACCATTAACATCCAGAGATTTCCTGTTTTCCACATCACTGCATCGAAGTTTCTCCTCATTCCAAAGTTTAATAGTGTTGTTTTTTTCTGTCATTGACGATAGAAGAAAATTCTGTTTTACAGTGTGAAGCAAACATGTCGATTTACACAAATGCAAGGAAAGTAGACTTACAACTTTTAAACGTTTGAATTAAAATAACCTTAATATGTTTTAAACAAATGCCATTTTATTTAATCAGTTTAGAGGGAGCTTAAACTGTAACAATCATAATTTTCAACTATATTACTATTCTATATAAGATAATATATATAAAAAAGGATTAAGGACAAACAGTGAGTGCAGCAAACATATATATGTATATATATGTATATAGTGTTGAAAAACATAAAACCTCTCTGTGTCTGCAGTGCATGAGACTGACTGAAGACAAATAACCTTTGATTCAGGGAGAAATGAGCAGCGCATGTTTCTGCTGCTTCAAATTAAAGCTGGTATTTACGTCCTTGGTGAACATCCAGGCAGAAGATTCCGGGTCACACACCGAGTCCGTCTGTTCCACAGAAACAGTGGACGTGTCTTTTTGATTTTAAGCTTCCTTTTTAATCTCATTATTTCAAGATTATAAACTCAACCATGAGGGGTTGGTTTATTTCCAGTCGGCAGTTTTTAAAGACTTGAAAAACTGGCAACATAGAAAACCTGAGTTTTTAATGACCCAGAGTTCGTGGGTCAGAGTTCTGACGATGACAGAAGTAGAAATGAGTGAAAATCTGACGTAACAGGAAGAGAAATAAAAAAATAAATTGAACATTTGTCAGGTGGTAAATTATTCTGGTGTCATGACATCATTTCACCACATTGTCCCTAATCACATTATGGTCACTGGGAGTATGGGTTCTGAGGGGGCTGCAGCGCCGCCTACTGGTGGTTAAAGTAGCATAGTGGCAGGACCACTTTTTATCTTCTGTAATATTTTATTCGATTTTAGAACATTCAGTTAAAACGTTTGCTAACATTGACCTGATTTTACACTGAAATATTCAAACCCCAAGTGTTCGAATGTAAGTGACTTAAAGATCAACACCATTGGTATTCAAGCTTCATTTCAAAAATGAATTTGGTAGTTTAATGACATTATTTATTTCTTGATCCCTCATAGCTTCATTACAGAAGAAATGCAACAAAGTTAAAAGTAAAAAAAAAAAAAATTGTTAAAGGACTGAATTGATCATTTGAAAAGGAGTAAGGCAATAAAATACATGTAGTGAATTATATATATATATATATATATATATTTTTAGATAAAGCTCTTTTGTCATCAAGTTACCAGATGAGGTGAGATATATTAGTTTCAAAATGTATATTAGTGTAAAACATTTTGTATTCTAGTAAAATGTATTTATCATATTATAACTTATAAATACAGACATAAATAAAAAGTGCAAATCATTTACTTAATAATGAAAAAAGTAGATATGGAATTTATTATGGCAGAAGTGAGTTGATCTGATTCATGCCCATTATGTTGATTTAGTAATTGACTGCTCAGCATCACATGTCAGCCACAATAATAAAAACAGGAAGTAAGAAGAGTTGATTTTTAATCAGTAAAAACTGGTGCAATATTTCACATGTAAACGATTGCAGCATCTTGTTCTGAATACCTGAATAGTTACACAGAAATAATATTTTAGTGACTCAGAGATGAAAAGATTCCTGGAAAAATAGATCAGTTTAACAAAACAATTATTCCCCCGTCAAAAAAAAACAAATATAGAACAAACAGAAACAACAGCTGATTATTTCAAGTGCTCTTAAATAAACCTCATTCGTAGCCCTTTGACTCTGCAGCCAAACTCCCCAACTCGCACCTGCTACTGTGCATTAAATTAAAAGGATTGTGAAGCAGCAGGTGAGAGTTTCCTCTAAATCCTGCAGATGTGACAAATCCACCAAACTCCGTTTAGAATTCTTCATATTCTAAAAGTTTCCTGCCGGCTGTGCCGACTCTGCATTTGGACATGAACGGAAGTTTACCAACTAAATAAGTCACTATTTTGCATGTGATTGAATACGAAAATATACGATTCATCCTAAGAAAATTATCCGGAAATACAAGAACCAGGAATTTATAAACCAGTATAAAAAAACATCACTCCTGCACCTGGAGAACTTTTCCAGTAGGGAAGGGCTTTCTTTCACAGCTAGGCTTTTATTTTGAAAAAAAATTCAGGAAGGGTTAACAGTCAGTATTCAAGAGTTTGAAAATATAATTTCTGTTAAAAAAAACGTCTCATTTATCATCTGAACTGTCGTAGTAATCATAATTTGACCCGCCTCAATTTATTTGATTAATTTATTTAACCTTAAGTCTTTGTTTCCACTCGGCCTGATTCAGTTTGGTTTGTGTCGGTCATGGACTCGTAGTCTGAAAACTGTCTCTCAGATGAGGACAGACAGTGATTCAGCGATGGCAGAGAGTTTGGCTGCAGAGTGTTTTTTAGAAATATTAACTCAGGTTACATCTTCCACCGTCGACATTAAGTTTTTGCAAAGCGCAGAATGAGAACTGAGTCATGTGACTTGGACAGTTGGCACTGAATCCCCGCACTAGTGTCCATGCGAGCGGATAAATCCTCCATCATCACAGCTCGCTGCGTGTTTCCTGACTCAGCAGTCTTCATTTTTCACGACAGATCACAACTGTCATTTCATCCTTGTTTGCTCTTGTGATGAAAAGGTTGTCGCCCTTTTGGTTTTACATTAGCTCCTCATTTCAGTTTCATTTCATCCCCTCAGGTCTAATCGCAGCTTTCTTTCTCATCCCTTCGTTCTCCTGCTCTCTCCTCCCTCAGGATTCCCTGCAGACGTGTGTTCAAGAGGCCATATGGCTTCTTTTCTGTTCTGGCTCCTTTCTCTCCTCCTCCTCCTCCTCCTCCTGCTCCTCCGTCCTGTCCCTCACCGCCCTCAGCAGGATCCTGAGCAGCGTGTTCTCGTTCAGCAGGTTCTCCGAGGTGTCTGCCAGCTCCTGCAGGCGTCTCACCGCTTTCCCGAGCAGCCGGCTTTTCTCCTGATGCTGCTCCTCCAGGCTCTGCCTCTCTCGCTGCAGCTCAGCGTTCTGGGATTCTAAGATGAGAGTGTCAAATGTCAGGCGCCGGTTGTCGCGCCACAGCTGCGCAAGCTGCTGGGAGAGACGTTCGCGGGCGTGATGCAGCGTTTGAACTTCCCGCTGCAGTGCCAGGAACTCTGCGCGGAGGACGGCGGCGGGTCCTGAACCGTCGGCCTTGACAGAGGATGCTACGGGTTTGTCGGCATCGTGTGCAGAGCCAGAGTGTTGCAGGACGAAGTGGAGGAGGTTGGGTAACGTGATGGGAAGGTCGTCTGGAAACTTTACACTCATATGTTTTCTTAAAGACAAGAAGAGAAGACAAGACAATTAGTTATTTTAAGTCTGTGTTTCTCCTGTTAATCTATATCCCGTACAAGAGCTGTAAAGTCTTTTCTTTCTTTATTTAATCAGGTAAAAAAAATAAAATGTGACCAGATATGACTGGAAAATGCTAATTTGCAAATGTTTGTGTGTCGATCAGACCGTTCAATATATCGCTAAGGGGATTATGTTTTCACCTCTGGCCGGTGGGTTGTTTGTTTGATTGACAGCAGGATTATGAAAACAAACACTGAATGGATTTCCATGAAATTTGCTGGAATGATGGGACAAGGACCAAGACAGGACTCGTACAATTTGGGCTCAGATCTGAACAAAGGAGCGGATCCAGAAAGGTGCTTGATTGAATTCAAGGGGACTGTGCAGACGTGCTGGTGGTGTTTGCTCTGTTGAATGTGAAATGAAAGTGCACTTTAGTTCTCACCTGTATCTGGGAAAGAGAAGAATGGAGGGAACATGATCCACCATGAACTCCCAGGGAAGATCATTGCGAGCTACATTCACCCTACACAGAGAGAAGTGTGAGTACGCGGCCTCAGTGTGTTCATAAACACAAAGAAAAAGACGTTACCTGGCAACAGTGATGGTGCTGTTTTCCTGTAACAATCTGGCGAGATGGATGATGATGTGGTTGAGAACGGAGCAGAATCCACACCACTGAGTGTAGTAGATCAGCAGCACATCCTACACACACACACACACACACGTTTTTAGCCTATTAACATCCCTGTTACTTTGTGTATTTTTAAATGTTCTCATTTGGTTGTATTTGCGTCTATCCTGTTCTACTGTGAGCACCATGAGAAATTGTCCTACAAGCAGTTTGTTGTAATGGGATTAAACGGTCAGCTATTTTGTCTCCGTTTAGCAAAAATAATATTTGCCTTAAGATTTGACTTCTCCAGCACAAACACTGGAGAACGATTCGTCAGGAATGAGTCACTGTTGGTGTTTTAGAACAACCTCGAACTTTGTTTGGGACGGTGCCTGAAAAGCCGACCCTCTCACACAAATACACACAGAGTTGAGAGGAGAGAAATTTTGAAGCAGCGTCTTGCGTCACCTTCTGAAGATCCATGACGGAGGGCAGGAAGGAGGAGGTGGTCAGTTCTGTGATGAGGGGGCGAGGACGCCTGGCTTCCTCTTCACCTCCCTTCCTGTTCTCCTCTCCGACCAAGTGTCTCTGCAAGAGACTGTACGGAGCACTGAAGTTCCTGATGAAGGCCTCTGTAAAACACACACACACACACACACACACACACACACACACACACACACACACACACACACACACACACACACACACACACACACACACACACACACACACACACACACACACACACACACACACACACAGAGGTCACAACGAGCTCTGTCCTATTCATCACAAATGTTTGTGTCTGTATGTGCACAGCATGTAGAGGACCATGATGCAACTGAGCAGCCAGAGACGCACATGGTGAGGGACACTGAGGGACACACATGGTGAGAGACACTGACAGACAGAGCGCCAGCTGAAAGTGCTGAGATTGGTTTGGACTTTATGTTTCCTCACGTGTGTTAAGGAAGAAATAAAATGCTGAAAACCAACTGGTTTGAACAGGTGTACCTAATAAAGTGGCCACTGAGCGTAACCATGTCCTCGTCTTACCCAGAGACTCTGTGAGTGTGGCTGCTGGGCTGCGATGGAGAACGTAGTGAACCTCGTCCTTCAGGTTCACGATAGCTGCGAACGACCGGTGGCTGCTCCCATCACCTGGGTTACCAGCCTCCTGGTGAAGAGCAGCCGTTCTGTTGCCTGTGGCTCCGAGCCTCACGGCCAGAGGCCAGTTCAGAGCGGCATCCAGCAGATAAAACCTGAGCGTCCTGTTGGTCTGACACCGGAGCCCCATGATGCCGTCTCCTCTCTGCTGAGTGACGGACGACGGAGGGACGGACAGAGGAGGGGGCGTGAGTCTTTGCATGTCCGGCCCCTCTTTGGCTTGTGACTCATTGAGTTGAGGTTCTACTGGTCGGCAGCAGGCACTGTATTGACTGAACGGGCTGTAGCTGCTCAGAAGGTTGCTACAGTCCACTGAGGAGGCAGATTTCATGGACACGGGAGCAGGAAGTCGGTGGAGGCAGCAGTGTCGGAGATGAGGCTGCAACACGTCCCCCCCCTGAGCTGAGGAGGGGAACGAGCAGCGAACGGAAGAGCTGCCCCGACTCTGTCCTGACGAGCGGCGACACACCTCGCACACACTTGTCCTGGACTCTGGGAGCAGAACCGACTGGCAGCACAGCAAGTGGGATCTTCCGTCTGATCCGGAGTGGTCGCTATTCTCACAGGAATGGTATCGCACAGCAATGTCAGCAATCTGAAAAACAAAACCAGCAGTAAAATTAGATATTTGAAATAAGATAAAGACTATGAAGCTATTTTTCCCCTGTCACTGCTCACCTGGTGTAGGATGGGATCGGGTTTGAAGCCCAGTGGATTGTGCGGCAGGAACAGCAGCAGCGCCGGACCTTTAGTCAGCTCCTGCTCCAAGAGGCGGGACTTAGTTCCCGGCGGCTGCAGCCACTTGAGGACGGTCTGATAGTGCTCAAACACCCAGCTGCAGATGGCCTCTGACGTGAAGTTACGTTCCAGTCGAGGGAAAATCTGAAAGCACAAAAAAAACATTATATACATCTAAAACTACAGGAAAATGTATTCAGTGTTTCTATACATTCTTTATCATGACTTGACTACAGTGCTCACCAAAGAGGAGTTTAATATCCTGTGGAGATAAACACTTTCATCCTCTTTTAGGGAGATGGCCTCGGCCACTTGTTTGTTTGTCACGACCCCGAAACGCACGACACCGTGGAAATCTACGTCAGAAAAACAGATGAAACAAATATCTTCAGACTACAGCTGCAGCAATTGGTAGCAATTTTCAAAGAAAAACAAACTTTAGAAATCTGTAAGAAGGAGTCTCTGCGCTGTGCGATCCTTTCTTACCCCTTTTGAGAGCCTGCAGGGCCGAGGACAAATACGTGATGTACCCTGGCGGCTGGGGAGACGAGTTAAACTGGAAGAAACCCACCACACGAGGCTAGAAGGACAAAAGACACAGCCAGTCAGAATATATCACATACACAACAGTTTACAGCTCATCATCGACCAGCACACACAGTCAGGGATGAACTTCGTGGGCCTGAGGCCAACAAATACCTCGTGGTTGGAGAGGAACTCCTCGAGTGTGGCTCTGGATGGGAGGTAAGTGAGCGGCGTGATGACTCGGAGGATGAAACTCTCCACATACAGAGCCACGAACGGACCTTTGTACTCGATGGGTCCAAACCTGCAGCAGAGACAAAAATAAAGGATCAATCTCTCGCCTCACAGCTCATTTGTAAACGTTATTAATCATCATAATCAAAATCATAAATACATTTATAACGCAAAATACTAAGTGGTAAATGGACTATTAACAAGCCTCCAGAAACATACATCGACTACTATTATATACTAATATATATATATATATTAACATTCTAGGAAAAGAGGAGAGGATTTGAGATGCTGCACTTCACAGATTTGCCTCGAGAGGTTTTATAATAAATCTGTACAGGACAGGACATCTTCCTCTTCACCTCCTCATATAATTATTTGACTTCTTCTCAGTCTCACCTTCTATAAAACAGATGGATGATGGGATAGTGGTAGAGGCGGTTTTGCCTCCTGCATTTCCCCTGACTGTACCAACAGTTAACCGCCACAAACTGCACCTGTGTGTGTGTGTGTGTGTGTGTGTGTGTGTGTGTGTGTGTGTGTGTGTGTGTGTGTGTGTGTGTGTGTGTGTGTGTGTGTGTGTGAGAACGACAGAAAAACAGGGTGAAACAACCGACCACAGACAGGATGAGTTGTGTTATCATTCTCAGTCATGTGTGAGGATGTAACAGTGTTTTCTAAAGTACATCCGAACAGTCAGACATGGATTTGGTTTTTTAGCTCTTTGCTGAATACAGGCTACAAAAACCACTTTTATTCTAGAAGTATATCGTTGTTCGGATTTTGCTGTTAATTCCCCCACAACCACACACCATGCAACCACCGTGTGCTTTCTATGTGTCCTTTAAACAATCCTGCAGCATTGAGCGACCCCAGGTGTCCTGTACCTGTTTGGCCAGCTTCTTAGCAACCTGCTGCACTTCCTGTCGGGCAGCCATGGAGTGAGCGCACCACGGTGCATAGAAGAAGATGAGCGACACCTCCGCCACACTCCTCAGACGCTCCACCTATAGAGAAAGAATCAATGTTACTGGCCCGTCATCAATGTAATTGCTTTCCTGGATTTTTTAAATGTTGATCTTGAATTATTACTGTCAGGGACTAAGATCTGTCATTGAAATGATTTGAGAAATGTCAGAACATTGGAGCAAAGGTTGAAAGCTGCTCTGTCCGAGCCAAAACAGAATCCACTTCTCATGCAGATCTCATGATATCCAATGGAGGGAAATCCCAGTGTTTCATTCAACTAAATGTTAAGTATCCAGAATCTCACCTGGTCCAGCTGACCCAAGTACAGGTCGACTATCGGGGCCTCGGCAGAGAAGAACCGCACCGGAGGCCGAGCTGCTGCCACCACATTCTTAGCACGGCTACAGACAGAAAAACAAGATGCTAGTCGAAACGAGGAATCACAATAACACCAACATATATAACAATTCATGTTCTGAGACAATATACATTAGTTAAACTTGCTTTGATTGTTTGGTTATTTGATCCCATTTCACAACAGTTTCCTGTTATACAATATATACCAATCTGATATATATGATTTGTGGTTAGTAGTGCTTTATATAAAAATTAAACCAATAAATTGAACTAACTGAGCTGAAATATTATAGTTACATTACAAAAGATGCTTAAAAGACTATTTAACTACTGCTGCTCTTCTTCTTGTGTTGTTGTTTTTGGAGATTCCATTGATTACTGTTACCTGGGAGATCATGCATGTGTATAACATCATAGCACCACCCAACACACACTTCATGTGTGCATTTGAATGCAACTGCACACTTGTCACATACACACATCTTTTTACTTTCTTATTGAATGGTGTTGCTGTTTGTTTTGTAGTTGGCGTCATAAGTTGTTAGGGTTAGGTTTGTTTGAGTTTGTTGACTCATGTGTAATCATATCATCATCTGCATGTCTAACGTTGTTAATTCTTAACTTTATTTAGGTAGACGCTTCAAAATAAGACTCCTTCTGCACTTTATATGTACTATTGTTCCTGTGCTGAATAAACCTGATGATGACAGATCTGAGCTGCTTGTTAACAACCACACACACCCAGTTTAAACCACAAACACCCAGTTTAAACCACAAACACCCAGTTTAAACCACACACACACACACACACACACACACACACACACACACACACACAGTTTAAACCAGTGACTCTATGGGAGTCCACCATTATGTCCCCAGGGTTCTAATCATCAGTGAATCCTCTTATCCCAACACTTCAGCTGACACGTTACAACCAGCTCATGGTGACAAGCAGCTAATTTACAGTTCCGTGAAGCTAGATCCCAGAAACACTGGTACCTGCATGTGAGCTTGAGAGCCAGGACGAGCAGGACGCTGAGCACGATAGCCCCGCAGAGGAGATCCGGTCTCCGGGCCATCAGAAACAGCACCTGCCGGAGAGACTGCCGCACCCGGCGCAGCATTACAGCCCGTCGTCGGCTCCCGGTCCCATTTATACGGCCCGGCTCCGCGCGTCCATCACCGAGGGGAGGGGAGCGGGCTCCGGGGGGAGGGGGGGGCAGAGGCAGGCGGACCGGTTCCACGGGACACACCGCTGACCTGGATTGGACGCGCCGCTGCTGTGTCGCGGGTCTCGAACACGGACCAACCTTTCTTCCCCACGTCGACTTTTCACTTCCGCAACAAGCACGGCCGAGGGCTCGTCCGCAAATTGTTGTCGGTTCAAACGCGCGGTACGTTTAAACACCGCCATCTTAACGCAAACTGAAAAATAGACTCGCTGTTGGTTATATTCACGTTAATGATATGAACCCGTTATCATTATTATATTTGTCTTGTAGTTCTTCTTATTTTTTGCGTTTCCGGCGCTACTTGAGCTTTACAGACAAGCCCTTACGTCGTTATGGCGACAACCTCTGCTGCCATGACGACCGTCCAACGCTAGAGGGCGGTCGTTCCTCGATCTTCAATCAATGAAACTTTATTTACAATTGTACGAGCAAAGTTAGATTTAATGTAAAAAATACATGAAATCAAAAATATTTTCCTTTATTCAAATATTACCGCACTCATGGAAAGATAAAGGTTCAATGACAAACAATAACTAAACAGACTAAATTACAAACAAACAAGGTATGTTATACATATTATACATATTTATATTGAATAAAACATATCAGGATTTTTATTCTATGTAAAGACCCTTGAGATAATGTATGTTATGATTTGGAGATATACAAATAAAATGTTATTGAATTTCATAGAAAAATTATTTATGTAAATAAGAATTTACATAAATCACAAAGGGCAAAATTCTGATGATATGACTAATTCAATTGTCCAGCAATTACAACATAATGAGAAAAAAACAACAGGATAACATTTAAAAGTCTTTATTTTTCCTTTGTCAACAGAAAACATTGAAGAACAGAATCACAGTGTAGAACCTTTAAGTGCAAATGAACAATGTAAAAAATAATAATAAACATGTCTTTGATTAGTTCTACCCCCCCCCCCACACACACACACCACGTGGACTCAATCTTTGTCAGCAGTACAAATTAAATCTGCTTCAAACCATGTCTCCTTAAAAAGATCATAAACATTTTATTTAAGATAATAGGTTTTATTTGAAATCTAAGAGCCACAAACTGTATGAAAAGGAACTTCTGGAATAAACTTCAACGTTGAACATTTGTTTGTCCTGACAGTTTCAAATTTCTTTTGAAACGACAGTAAAGCTTCAGGTTCCCAACAGGCTGCAGAACCACAGACCTCAACAAGTCGCAGTCGCAGCCACTGACCCTCAGAGACGGACTGAAATATCTGCAGAATGCACTTATAATACAGCGTAAATCAAACTGATACTTATGAAGCAGCATTTGTTCATTTCAGTGACTGTGGATTAGATTAGACCTTAAACAAAAATGTATTTATACTTGCTTTGTTCCACTGACAGTACACAGGTCTGTGTAGGAACAGGGCTAGAGAGCTATCAACTGACATATGAGGCCAGTTGTAGGAGCCATTATGTAATGTATTGTTTTGACCACAAGGTGATATGTAGGTTACTTCAGTGGAGCACCAGGTGTATATTAGTCAGTTAGTTCAGTTTTGAGCAGTCGGTGGTGGGGAGCACACGGTTCTTACCGTAGCTTAATCTAACAAAAGATATTATTCAATGTAAATTAAATTTTTGCAATAACATAACTTGGGACATAATATCATAATTTTCTCTGTCACAAGTACGCGCCGGGAACATTCCACGCTGCCTACGTGACTCTGCAGGAGAGTCACTGCACCAGTCTTCATTGCCACCAATGCTGGAACCCATCATTTGCATAAATGCCCCCTGAACCATTTAGGCAATGTGGTTTGAGAATGAGTCCACTGCAGTCATCTCTCCAAATCAATACGATCACAGATATTTCACAGTTTGTTACCGTGTTGGTTTCGCTTTTCCCACAGTGGCTCAAAGCCTCTCTTGTTCCACATGGCAGCCATCCAGCAGAGATGAGCCAGGAAGCGAGAAAACTTCCTTTCCAACCGCAAACAAAGTTCAGTCTTGTGACTTCAACGCTGAACATAAACACTTGTCAGCAAGTGGCTTTCTGACTATTCACTTTATTTGCTTTGAACTGTGTGTCACTGACAGGGCGCTGACTACATGCAGCTTTGTTACGGCACCTGTGTTTCTGGATGCATCAGCTGCTGCACCACCAGGTCTATGTTGACGATGGGACTGAAGTAGAGCGCCCAGTAGAAGAAGCAGTTGCACACAAACTGAGGGACTAAAGGCCACAGGACGGCGAAGACAAACCCCTGAGATAACATCGTCCACGTGTGGCTCCACATCATCTGTGGCAGAAACCTAAAGAGAGAGGAAGATACGAGTTAAACGAGTAAAGACTGATTGTTGAAAACTGGCCTCGGGAGTTCAATTAGGACTGTACATGAACATGGACAAACACAATGTGGACCCACTCAGGGAAACACTGCTTCAAAGCAACATGTAGCCGCCATCACAAGTTGGCATTGTGGGTAATTTAGGAGCCAGGTTTTGACAAAAAAGAAAAACTCATGAACACCCAGCCCTCCCACTGCGTGTACCTGATCCCGGCTGTCGTGCAGAGTCTCCACAGGGCACAGCCTTCCAGCACAGACAGGAGCGCGGCGTTCACGATGATGAAGCGAGATGTCCAGTAGTGGACGGCCAACCAGTCCCAAGCAAACTCAGCTATTAGCTGGTATGGAAGCAGGAGGTACTTCACCAGAAACTCCGCCCACTGCTGCCAGTTGGGCTCCAGCTGCCAAACACGAGAACATGTTTTACAGCACAATCAGTGACACACAAATCTGTAACGTCAACAGTTCTGTTCATATTCAGTGTGCATGTAAATGTCGCAGTAGCTGGACTTGTTCTCAGAGACAATGTTGACTTATTCAAAGAGTCACCTGCGTCTTGTAGAAGCTGCTCTCCAGTGATTGGTCACTGTGTGAGACGGCCGGACAGCAGGTGTGCAGGACGGGCAGGAAGGTTTCCGTGTAGTCGAACATATACAAGTAGAAGAGTGTGAGACGAGGCGAGCTCTTCAGGGCATAGAGCAAGAACAGAGACTTCCCAGCGTTAGCCGCCTGGCAGAAAGGGACAAAGAAATCACAAACATCCTGATTCCAGACTCACAGATTCAAATCGGTACAATGGGGCATTTTCTTTAATGAATGGACTGTGCACTAAAACACTAAAACACTAAGTAACACATTTCACACAACATCAGCGCTGGAGTCACTGGAATGCTGCTCAGTGCAAATATCTGCATACCCTAAAATGTTGTCTGAACTTACTTTGTATTCCCACAGGTTCTGAGGAGGTTTGACTCCCAGAGCTTTAACTCTGTCCAGTTCGGCCAAAATGGCTCGTCGGTGAGCCTGACTCTCGATGCTGTACGGCGGCTTCAACAACTCTTCATCATCGAGCATCAACAGCAGCCTGAAGCAAAGAAATCCACACCACACCGGATCAGCATGAAACTCAAACTTCCATATTTTACTCTGTACCATTAAACCGGTCGGTGACAGAGTGAACATACTAAAGAGAAAGTATGATGGTAATGTTCATGCTAATTATTGAGTAATTAGCATTTGATTCATCTATAATTTCAACAACAAATCCTCACACTGAAAAACGTGTGTATCTGCGAGTTATGTAAAATACATTCACTGATCGAGTTGTACGTGTTTTTACCTTCCATTGACACTTTCCTGTAGGAAGGGATCTCTGTAGAGCTGCGCCCAGGGCCCCAGATGTTCCAGCCAGGAAACCACTTCCTCTGACGTCCAGTGGGACACGGGCTTACTGATCAGCATGGTGTGCTGCTCCACCCCACTACTGCTCCAGTGATACACCATCACCATCACCTGACCAAACAGAGACTTTAATAAACAAGGTACAGTGATACCTCGTTTACCTTAACTTATACACACACTGCAAAGAAAAGGTTTGGTTCACAAACTAGTCTGTCATATGAACTGCTGTTATTACTGACCTTAGCTATGTGCCTTTACATTTAAACCTGTATGACTTAACAAAAGCATCCACATCAACAGATGTTCTACACACAGGCTCAGGCCTCCTTCCAGTTTTCCCAACAACCTGATTCAATCACGGTGTTCATCAAAGAACTGGGGTCGTGCTGTAACGTGATTACACAATGCACATTTACTGCCATGTGGCAAAACACACATTGACGTTGCTCCCAAGTGCCACATGGACTAAATAAACATGTACTGTCTACATCAAATGAACACCCCACCCCCTTGGTCGGCTGCCGTGGGAAATTTTGAAATATTAGAAACTGTTAAAAATCACTTGTAATCAGAATAGCAGTTAACAGTGAAAGTGTGACATTAACTTACCACCCAATTATAGTTTAGGTTATAATAACTCACTCCAAAGGTACATTTGTCAAAATCTCTGAGTGAAATATTCAGGATCCTGATAATGAGAATCTGTATGAGCTCAGTAAAAGTCTTATTTATAAATCCAGCAATAGCAACTTATTTAATTAATTAATTATTCACCAATCATGTTGCTCAAAATTGTATTAGTTTAACATTATAGGTATTTCTGGCACTTTTTTCCCACAGGTAGTTGCGAGCAGCTCGGGACCAATTCATCAACACAGAGTACCTCATTTTAGAAACAAAGGTTATTACATGTGGTTTTTAACACTCATGTATACTTACAGCCACACATGTGAGCGCAGTTAAGACACCAGAGAAGAAGAAGCCTGCTCCTTTGTGCTGGTTTGTCCGGGATCTACCCAAGTTGTCGCCATATCTGAAAACAGACAGATATTTAATGAGTGTTTGCTTCGGTAAAACAAAGGGTCTAATACAAACTAGGGCTGCGAGCCGCACTGTGCGGGCCAGAGCACTTGACTCATTTTCCTTCGCCCTGTCGATGCTCGGGCCCCAATTAGCACAGACACCAGCTAAGTTCACACAGATACCGTCATCATTATCAAAGGGGAACTCCAGCAATTTAACCCATCTGGTTGTGTAACCTTCTTGTGTGAAACTGCCCCTCGTAAGAGGGACAAAGTTATGGAAGTTCTGTTCTAAATCGATGGATGTTTACACCAAAACAACTTGTCTCGTGTTAGTATACTTTCCTACCTCTGGAAGGCCAACAGGCTCCGGGAGATTTGGGGGTTGGCCTGGATCGTAGCTCTCCTCTGCTGAACGACATCGCTGAACAGCTTGTCAGTTGCATCCCTAAGAAGAGGAGGATTATGCAAACCCATGGAATTAGTGATGGAATCACAATATATACAATAAAAAAACACAAACAGAGTTGGTAGTGCAGGTATAGTCGATGCAGAACAAGGCAAAGTTGTGTCAGAAGAGCACAGAGTGAAACTGTTCCATCCACAGTTTGCAGTAGTTCTGATAAAGCTTCTCCTTCATATTATTATTAGTGAGGACACTCGTCGACATAATGTATTCCGTAGCCCTTCCCTCAAATCTTAACCCTTCACTAACACTAACCTTAACCCTAAAACCGAGTCTAAACCCTAACTGAGATTAGGATAAATATAAAATAGAATAAAGCCACTTGACGTTGTGAGGACAGGCCAAAATGTTCTCACAACAACAAAATGTCAAACGATGGCTTAAAAATGTGGTGATAACTAGTTAAATCTATCTTGTTCTTCCTCTCCTTCAGTTTTACATTCTTTCCTTTTCTCACCATCTGTATCCAATTTCTAATTAAAATCACTCTGCAGGGTTGTTCAACTGTGACTTGACTCGGTGTGGCCGTGAAAATCCTACCGTAGCAGTATGTTGACTTTAGGAAAGCCTTCCCACTTCTCCCGGCACTCCGGACACTCGTTCTTGTGCGCGGATTCCCACCACAGAGCCAGACAGTGGCGGCAGAAGTTGTGGCCGCAGGTCAAAGTTGTGGGGTTCACTAAGATGTCGTAGCAACAGTGACACGAGAATTCATTTTCTGAGATGTTGCCGGTGGTAGAAGACTTAAACTCGGAAGAATCGGACGAGGTAGGGGGGTCGTCCATTGATGCTCAGTCTGTCGTCTGATGAGTCCCACTCAATCTGAAACATGGAAAGAGAAGAAACGAGGTTACAAAGGAAGGACAAAGAGGATGAATAAAATATAGGCACGTTCTCTGAAAGCATTTCACCATAACGCTCTAAGTGCTCATTTATCAGGGCCTCCAAACTATTACACATGCCACAAATACTATATCTACTTTTATTGTTCATGAAAAAAAGTAACAGTGCATCTACATTTGAAATAATCTAAAATAAAATAAGTGACCATGCAATATAAACACAAGGAATTATAAAAAAACACATATACAGCATATAAACAGTGGAGAATGACATTGCACTGCACAGATAACTGAAGTGAAAGTGTGCAGCAGTTTCGGTTGTACACTTTAGCTGTTTTACTTTTCATTCGGTGGGATTATGTATGTGAGGCCTCGATAATCTGGTGTTAGCACCGTTAGGACTAGACAACTTATTCCACCATTACAAGTCAACATCACATGATTTCAGCACCAACATGTTGTTTAACGGTTTCAGTGTTTTGAATGGAGGAAGGCGTGTCGTGATAGCAATAACTAACAAGCTAATACACGCACACACACACACAGCAAATAATAAACCCGTCAGTACTGAACTATAAACCAGATATAAAACAACTAGTCCCCGCTGGTTTAACCACTGACAATGTGTTGTACTGGGAAACCAGCTGACGTTCACCCATCACTGTTAGCTACATCCAGGCTAGCTAGCTAGCTGCTAGTTACAAGCTACGTCAACATGTACACTAAAACCCCCAGTAAGAACAGAGTGGTTTTACTGTCACCGCAGATAGTGAACTGGGCCACGGGTCGGTTTTAAGACTGATCGTGGTAGTTAACCAGTAACTGAGCGGTAGCTAACAGTGAGAGCTAGGCTATGATTGCTAAAGTTAATGACAGCTAAAGCGACGTGGTGGCGTCTTACCTCGCCTCAGGAGTGTGTCAGAGCAGGTGACCAGCAGCAGGGAAACATCTCTGTGTGGTGGACCAGCTCTCGGCCGGTGGCGAAATCTGTTCGACTCAAATCAAACCCAACACGGAGCTTGTAAACATCCAGCTTCCGTCTCCATGGCTCCGCTGCTGCTGCTGCTGCTGCTGCTGCTTCCTCCTCCTCTCACGCGCACATACCTGATGACGCTCACCTGGTAGGATAACGAGAGGGTCCCTGCAGGATGTGGGTCAGAGGACGGGGTGAGTCATACACTGGTTTGAGTCCAGTGGTTTCTTCTTCTTCTTCTTCTTCTTCTTCTTCTTCTTCTTCTTCTTCTTCTTCTTCTTCTTCTTCTTCCTCTTCCTCTTCCTCTTCCTCCTCCTCTTCCTCCTCCTCAGCGATGAAGACACAGCTGGTTGCACACATGTGGCTTTTAAAAGCTGCTTCAGTTCAAAGTCCAGAGCACGAGAACACGTCCTGTCCCTGATCCTGGATCTGAAACCTGGATCTTATAATGGTGACAACTTCAGTGAATGATCGGCTTGTATAGACATGTTGTTCAATTTTTCTACATGTATGAACATTTATATAAAGCGCTGGCCTGTGCGTATTATAGTCACGTGTTTATATTTCTTTTTTATTTTGTATCTCTTATGTCACTGTATATGTGTTTTCATACATACTACCTATACATCTATACATATATATATATATCTATACATACACACATATATATACATACATATTATAAAAACACACAACATCTATATATCAATCTATCTATTTTCCCTGTGCTGTCCAGCAGGGGGCGGTGTACGCCCTCCAGCCGGTGACCTAAAAAACGAAGAGAAGGGAAAAAATCAATTGAAGAAGAAGTGGTGTCGTATCACAGTTTAGCTAATAGAGACAGAGACAGAGACAGAGACAGAGACAGAGACAGAGAGAGACAGACAGACAGACAGACAGACAGACAGACAGACAGGAGGTGTAGTCCATGACAGCTGATCCGTCCAACAACACCACCACAACTCTTCTTCGCTCTCTGTCCGTCCTGCTCTTCTTATGACAGCCATCACACCCGGCGGTCACGTCGCACTATGTTCGAGGTAACGGAGCTGCTCGTCGCTGTCCCGATTTCTGGATCATTTCACCCGCAGAGGGATAGAAGAAGTTAGCCTGTTAGCCGTGGGGTCCCTCCGGCCTAACACCGGTCTACATGTCTCCGAAGCCCCGTTAGCTCCTGCGTGTAGCATTAGCTCTAACTAGAATGGAGTGAATAGCTTTAATGCTAGCTGGTTAGCTGATGGCGTTTGTTGTAAACTAACTGCGTTCTGTAACGACTTCAACTCTTCACTCTCCACTTGACTTATCCGCTAAATGTCAAGGTGGTAAAGAACATGTCAAACATAACGTGAGCTCGAGCTGTCGAGGATCATTATAGTAAGTTTATTAAAGGCTGCACTGGCTTGTTATTGCACTGGCTTGTTATTGCTGCCATGCATTTAGGACTGGAGGCACCATATGGACAAACCATTTATATTAAGGGTGATCAACTGACTTCGTATAAATAGCAAAAAATAACTTTAAGATATTAGCCTGGAATGGTAAATATGAAATACAATGCATTGCTGAAGGGGGAGTGTTTGCAGGACTTGTGTATTGAGGTGCATTAGTTTGACTTTACCCAGTAAACTGCCAGCTGAGTGTGTATATGTCTCTCTGCAAAGGTAGTGCCACAGTAATACACTATATACAAGCACAAGTAGGAGTTTATTACTGGCCAGCAAGGTGCTGCAGGTCCCAAAAAGCACCGTAAAGATAACTGTATTTAAAAAAGAAAAGCATATTATCAGATGTTGTGATATGTTGCACATCTATGAACTGAAAGGGTGTTGACAGGATGTGGTGAGAGCAGGACGCCCTCATCACCATCAGACCTGTGGCTGATTGGCATTAGAAAAACATTAAACAGACATTTAGTGTGAGACCTCAGGACTTTTAATGTGGGTCACGTTCTTGAAACAGTTTATTGAACACACCAAAGTTGTAAAGATGCAACGTGCCTCGCCCTCTTTGCATACCCAGAATTGTTTGCACCACCAGATGAAACCCACCACCCTCGTTACCACTGCCCGGTGGTTTGTTACTCTGTGCTTCGGTTACCGAGTGTGAGCGTCTCTGTCCTAAATGTCTTCATAGGATCCTGAACTCCAAGATCCGTTGAGTCTCGGTGAAAATGATGACGAGCGGAAATTGCCACATCACGATCACAAAAAAGCACAAACAAGTCCTGACTATGATTGTGAGACACCAGAGATTCATGTCATCATCAAAGAGGAAGAGGACGGCTGGACTGTGAGTGATAATCGTGAGTGGAAAAGTTTCAATATCAGCATCCATCACCTTATTAGACAACACACACACACACAGTTACTCAGTCATGATTAGTCACATTTTGTTTTGCTTTGTTATGTTTGATACAGATGAGGGCTACTGCTCAGGGGGAGAAAATGAGGAAACTTCAGCACAAAGGAAAGACGGCTCCAGTTCAAACGATGAAAAGAGACTTCAGACAGTTAACCCAGTGGAGAAAGGCTCAGAGGAGTCGAGCGGCCCTGCTCTCTACGACCAGAGCTCCTCTGCCAGAGACGGGCGGAAGAGACACATACTCATTGACTCTGATGCCAAACCTGAGCTCTCCTGTGTTTACTGGAAGGTGCCGGAACATGAGCCGGTGGATGAGGGCAGTAACACAGGAGAGAAATCTTTCTCCTTCCCGGTCCGTGAGACGACCCTCAGTCACAAAAGGAACATGAGCTCCCGCCAGACAACACATGCTGAGGACGGCTGTTATGTCCCAGACCAGAGCGTAAAACAAAGCACATCTTTGCCAACAGAGGCGGAACTACATGAGACCAAAACACCAGCACTTTGCCAAACAGTACGTAGAAATATATTGTTTTTTAACACCATGCAAAATATTATTCATAATCTTCTTTCTCTTGTGTGTTTTCACTCATCTAGTAGTTGTGTAGTAGTGTCACCATAAAGGTTCAGTGTGGTTGAGGTCAGGTGACTGTGGAGGAGATGCCCAGGACTCATTGATCTTCTTTGGTCTTCAAGTAGTTCTCACACTGCTTGGAGGTGTGTGTGTGTGGGGTTAATATCCTGCTGCAATATGAATCCTTTCTCTGCAGAGATGCAAATCAGAGGGTATAGCATGTCTCTGTGGTACTGGGGCAGTTTTTTTGCATACGTTGTCAAAACACCCCGGTCTCTGGATATTCCTGGACACACTAATTATCTCTCCTGTTTGTCTCCTTACATGAACCCTTCTGTCGCTGCCATGAATCTCAAACCTGGATTAATCATTAAAGAGGATTTTTCTCTCAATCATCCACTGTTAAACGTTGGTATTCATTAGCTTCACCTTGTTTCCCCTCCTGGGAAGTGTTTTAGAAACTGCTACCCATCCTCTGTCCTGACCTATGTCCTATATCCTTCTTTTTCAGTTTTAGTTTTTTCCTTTAACAAATTCTATGTTGTATATGTCCTCTGGATGCAACCCTTCACTGATCGTGGACATGCTTGTTCTTATCAACCGGTGGCATTCATCAAGTTTAAACTAGTGGTTTAGGACAAGTTTGTGAAAGGTTTGTTTAATTCGATTTAAAATGCTTGTACTAGTAAACATTACAGCAAAAGTAAGAGAGATTTTGGGAACATGAAAATACACATGACCAAGGCTTTTTCCCTCAGGTGTCTCCACTTCCTGTCAGATGGACTTGGTTGAGTGAATACGCCTAAAAGATAATTTACATTAATAACCATATCTCACTGTGTTCTGTACTTAGGATTCACCTGAACATAAGCCCCTTGCATCACACGGACTCAAAAGAGCATCTTCAAACTTGGAAGGACAAACCCTCCACCTGACTGTTCGTCTGCAGGCCGGGGAAGAGGAGGAACAAGATGACGAAATCGGAGGTTTAATCAACTCCGATGGAGAAGTGGTTGAATGGGATGCAAGTAAGTTTTCATTACAACATCCTGACTGAGAGCACTCACTTCTGCAAATACTACACATTTATTTACTGAAGGGACTAATTGTGTTTCAGCTTCCCATGGAAGTTTTAAAGATTATTTGTGGAACAATATTTTAAACAAGAGTTGTTTTTCTAGACATCAACAACCACATACATTTAAATTCTGAAATATGCTGTTCTTTTCTGTCGTCATGTTCACATTTACTGTTTGATGGTTGGTTGTAACTCACAACATGAGCAAAATATGCATTTAGTTTACAGTCTTCAACCTGTCGGGTGTATTTGAGCCGGATTATTTTGCTTTCTGCAGGTCCTGACCGACGCTCTGATTGCACAGAAAGTCCTCAGCAGAGCAAGGTAATTTATATAACGATCATTTATTAATTCCACAATGCAAATGGATAAACAGAGAAAAAAATTAATTTAGCTACGGTAATAGTTTGTCAACGGGGACGACTAGACATGACTAGATGACAATGTACTTCGTAAAAAACTTAGTAAACAGAGGAGCCAGTCTTCAGTGTCACTGCTGGTTAGATGAAGTAAACAGATTAATCCTTTGCCAGTTGCATTTGCAGTAGAGTTAACTGTCATAATAATGTAAATAACTCTGCTGTGTTTTCAGTGCTAAAGTGCTGTTTACTCAGGGAGGGTATAATTCTGATGGTTTTTAATGATTATGATCACAGGGTGTCAGCTTGTCCGAGTCTCAGCTGCAAAGCCAAAGCCAGAGAGACAACAGTAGTCCAACGCTCATCATGGAAGTTGTGTCTGTGGGAGACGATGAAGAAAGGGAACAAGGGGAGGAGAAAGAGAGAGTAGTAAAGATGGCAACCGTTTCCCCTTTTTACCGTGGTAAACGTAAATCAGAAGGAATAATAAAAAACTGTTCAGGTTGTCTCAGTTCTGATGTGATATTTTCTTCCACGTGACGTTTGCAGGAAAGAGACACAGAAGAAAGAAAAAGGTTTCAGAAATAAAATCACAGGGCGTCTCTGATAAACAGGTTCCTGCAAATCCCGGTGAGTGGACTGAGCACCGTCACTACGTAGGTTCAATTAGGACATGATGAGGTTTCAGAGGAGACACAATAAGATTAGTCTTATTACAGTCTGTTACTCAGAAGGGATTCATTACAATAAACTGTGTTACTTTCCATACTGAAATATCTTCTACCGTTCTTTTTATATCATCAAGCAAAGAGAAGAGGCAGAAGAAAGATTTCAGAAACACCACCGTTGTCTGAAGATTTGGAGGCAGAGCCTGGAAGTGAGTGTTCCTCTGGACTTTTATGGAGATTGTGTTTATTTATCTGACAGTGTTTGTTATAATACATTTTGTTTTTAATTATAGTATCAAGGCGTACCCGACGAAAGATCAATTTCCCCACCATAGTGGAATCGGAAACCCCAAACCCCAAAACTGTCCCTCGTGCCACAGGTAGGACAAAATAAAATTGTGTTCACTAGTATGGTTGGGTTTTTATTGAGCTGACACTTCTTTAACACATTCCAACATATTTTTCTGTTTGACAGCAAAGCGACCTTACAGAAGACGGAAAGATACCAAACAATCTGCTGAAGGAGGTGGAAAAACTGGTAAGAGCAAGTGAAATGTCCACACAGGCAGTAACACTCACTGCCCGCAGGTGGCGCACTGTTAAATTGCAGCAGTTATTACTTTTGTTGCCTGCAGGTGGCGGCTAACCCTAATATCTTGATCGCACCCTAGTGGGTGGCTGCCGAATAGGTACTGACTCCTCCGCGTTAGCAGCTGGGACATGGATCAAACTAAAAAGTCAAACTTTTCTGTTGTTTGAGGTAGTTTTTTATCACACTGATGCATGTTCAATTGTTCATGGTTCCAGTAAGTTTGGTTTTAATTCGTTATTAAAATTCTGCAAAGTCATTTTGTAATCGTTACACTGGCAGCCTAACATTGTAATTTCACATAGGTTTTTTCCGCCCACTCAGGGAAGAAGAACCCTGGCAGAAAGATGGTTCGTGTGCCAGTGGAAATACCTCCTGAGCTCCTGAAGACGCCCAAAGAAAAGATCGAGTACCACTGCTCCGTGTGTGGCAAGGAATTTCCTCACGCCTACAAACTGGAGAGGCACGAGCTGGTCCACACAGGAGAGAAACCGTACAACTGCTCCATTTGTGGCCGGGGCTTTAACCAGAAGGGAAACCTCAAAACGCACTACAAAGTCCACTTAGGTGAGATCTGTTACAGGATGACTGGATAATACTTAAACCATTTAACCAGGAGTTTGGCAAACGTGGTCAAACAAGTACAATCAAACCTTTGTAGGGATTTAGAGATGCTGAACACATTGTATCAGTCTTTTTTTTATTAGGTAAAACTAAACAAATGAAAATTTCTTGGAAATTACATGCAAAAAATAGGATGAAACTTTTAAAGCTTAATCCTGATTAATGCAAATGTTATTTCTGAAGAAATGTAAACATACTTTGTCTCGTCCTCGTCTCTCTGAAGGTAGTAAAGGCGTCGTGGACTTTGACGATGAGGTGAATCCCATCGCGTCGGAACTCTCTGAATACTTAAAGTCTCTGCCGGGGGAGTCCAGGATCAGATCGTCCCTCCATTGCCTGGACTGTGGGAAAGACTTTGAGAGTCAGTCTGCTTTACAAGCTCACCACGTTACCGCACACACACCGACAGCTGCCGAATCGGACACCGTCGAGCACAGCCCATCGCAGCTTCTCTTCTGCCGCCGCTGCGGTGTTCAGTTCGACGAAAAAGAAAAGCTGGAGGAACACATGAAATCGCACGTCAAGGAGAAGCCCTACCCGTGTCCTGACTGTGGCAAGAGGTTCATCAATGAGAGCTACATACAAATCCACCAGCGCATCCACACCGGGGAGAGACCGTTCCTCTGCTCGCAGTGCGGCAGAGGCTTCCACACGGCTTCCTCTCTCAAGCTGCATGAGATGCAGCACTCCGAGGAACGGCCGTTCGCGTGTTCCATTTGCGGGAAGACGTTCCGGATAAACTCTTACCTGACAGCACACTACCAGACCCACATTAAAGACAGGCCCTTCATTTGTAGTGTGTGTGGGAAAGGCTACTCTCGAGCTGAGGAGCTGAAGGTGCACCACAGGCTTCACACCGGAGAGAGACCCTACGAGTGCGGAGAATGTGGGAAGAGCTTCATTTACCGCCAGGGTCTGCGGCAGCATCAGCGCACACATGCTGGAAGACGCATCGGACCGACCAGACAGCTCGGCAGACCGAAGCAACAGGCCCAACTGGACATCTAATGGTTGCTCTATTCGTGCATTTTTATGTTGTTAACTGTGCTTAAAGATATTGCAGTAAAAGTTCCTTCCATTCCTCCCACCTACAGTGTAGACGATTACTGTTTCTAGCAAATATCCACGACAGAGTCTGTGCGAAGATTAATTTGGAAGCTTTCTGTGTTGTCTTTCCAGTATTCATGTTTTTATGCATAACTCTAGTAGCCCATCTGTACAATTCCAGTGCCTTTGTATCCTGCATGCCAAATATCAATATTTGATGTTAAAAAAATTATGCACAATATCCATTATTTTAAAATCCATGTTTTCAGAAATGCATCTGTTACTTTTTGCTGCATTTGAAATATTGTTTCCTTACATCTTGAAACATGAGGATTATCTTCTACAATCAACTTGTAGATCGTCCTTTTGAGAGTTGATATTAAAAGCACAACATGACACACTGAACTAAAACATCAGCAAGCACTCACCGCCTTCGACTTGTTCATGATCTATGTCTTGTATCATTATTATTAACAACACGTAGTGATCTTTTTGTAGTGATCACATTTATTTAATTCGGCTCGTCAGAATTTCCTGATTTCTGAATTGGACGTAGGGCTGTTTTTCTTTTTTTAATTATCCGATTAAAATTGATCTTCATTTGAATGAGGAGGGAGGAGCAGGATGAGGCAACTTTTGAGTTTGGGTGGATGTAGCCTTAATAACAAGGATCTACCAGTGCAACACTTGTGCAAATTACATAATGCATCAGCTTGTGGTTGGTTTATGGTCATTTTGATCAATTTTAACCAACGAGGACACTAAATCATTAGAAGTATCACAGCAGTCAAGGAAAAGGATAAAAACCACATGGTTACTATATGGTCCCAGAGGATTTCATATTAACTCGTTAATTAGCTAATGTGATCAACATGTTATTCTTATTTTGCAATCATAATAATCACAACATCTAGGAACAGTGGTATGCAAATAAAAACACTTCATCAAAAGGGTTTAAGTGGAAGATGAGACATAACAATAAGGCTAGTTAACGGTTACTATACATTAATACAAATATGTTTTGAAATATTAGTGTATACATCTATTTACATTGAAGTTATAATTAATAATATGAATATTCCCTATAATTAATCTTTAAATATCTCTTGGCATGAATGTGGATTTCATGTTAGTGTAGTGTACAGTATTAAACTTTTCTTCCAAATTCAAAATGAATCGAAGTTAATGTTAAAACTTTATAAAAAAAAAAAAAGAGGAATGTACACATATCTCAGCAGGTGTCAGCTTGGTTTCCCTTATTTTCCTCTGACCAAACCTGGCAACCCAGCACGTCGCCCACCTCCCCCCCTGTGTTAGCTCCTCGTGCTAACAGCCTCCACAGCCTCCTCACACGTAAACAACCTTCTACACGCTCTGTGCTCTGCACCCACTCCCGCTGTGGAGATGCGGGGACTCGTGGGAGTGAGTCAAAGTCAACGTCCTGGTTGTTAATCCGCCATGAATCAGGTGAGCCGAATGTGTTTACCCCTCAGTGTAGCGTGCTAGCTAGCCCTCAGCCAACCGACCCTTCGGCTAGGGGAGTGTGTTGTGCTAACTTCTCTGTTTTGCTAACTCGAGAGAAACGTGTCCTGTGCAGAGAAGAGGCTTTAAGTCACGTGGTACATGTTGTCATGTGTGTAAACACGAACACAGGTATGTTAGTCAAATACAGCCATTGGCAGTTTTTTATTTAAAAGATGTAAACATGATGTGATGCAGCACTAAAACACAAATGTCTACATCACTAAGTACAACTCACTGAGAACTATCACATGGTACCATAACATGAAGTTGGTTCCTGGTCACTTTCACTAAAATGTTAAAGAAATCCTAACTATTCATTACACTTTTATCTGTTTTCAGCCAAAGCAGATTACGATTTAAGTCGCGTTTATTTATGCAGCACATTTCATACAAGTGTAAACTCAATGTTACGGTGGCTGAGAGAGCTCAATGTACTGCAAATTAAGAAAACACATGCAAATAGAAAACAAACGTGTTAATTGCGAAAACGACCGTGGAAATGTTTCCAGGGGACCGGAAAGAGTGATGGACCTGGCTGTAGTTGAGTGCTTCGTGAAGTTCCATCACCACTGACGGGTAGCAGACTCCCAATAACTTCACATCTGCTATTTTCTGTATTTGTCGTCAACATACAGAGAACATACTTGACATGGGCCTACTTAGTTTCTATTTACTTTATTTGACTCTGTTTAGGAATCATCTGCATCTGTCCCCTGCCAATGTGGAGCCACGTCTACTCATTTACCCGAGTGCAACGCAAGTGCCAGTGATGTCACTTACGTCGATAGAAACCAACCCGGACGTGGCGATGGAAGGGACTGTGCTCGAGATCAGAGCATATCTGAGACTGAATGGGAAATAGTTTCAGTACAGATACAAACTGGGGAGGAAGAGCGTAAAGAAGCTTCTGAGGTCGCAGTTGAGACGAGAGAAGGATTCACACTTTGTCCTGGTGACAAGGACAATCCCACTGCAGCAAGAAAACCTGGAACACCACACAAGATTTGGAGGAAACAGTTCAGAACTCGAAGTCATCTGTGCCAAAAGGCCAAGAAACACCAAAGAGGAGTTAAACCGTACAAATGTGTCCACTGTCGGAAGCGGTTCACCTTTCAAAACCCTCTAATCCTTCACCTACGAAGTCACTCTGTAAGGAAGCCGTTTGTCTGCCCTGTCTGTGGGATGAACTTTTATCTGATGAGACACGTCAAGTCTCATATGACCACACACACTAGTGTCATGTCGAAGGTGCAAGAGGAAGCAGGGACAGAAAATGGTTTGATCAACTCAGGAGGAAAATGGGATCAGACCGACTCTGGTAAGAACATTTTATTTGCCACATTAGTTTGGTCCATGTCCCATCCTGGAAGCCTCCTGATCTCGGTGCGTGTGTTGAGTCGCTGACTAAACGTTGTAAATCAAGTCGTCTAGGAACACTTACACACTTCCTCTAAACAAATAAAGATTAACGTGTGTTTACACAACTTTACACACCTTAACAGAGAGTAAATAGTTTTAGTCAATTCAGATTTGCATTGTCTCGTGCAAGCACTTCATTGGGCTTCAAATATTGAGACTAGAGTCCGATCGATTTATTGGCTGATAAACATCGGGCGATATGAGCCTTTTACACTTTTACACACGGTATCTTCAGGTGTGGACGATGAGCTCGCTGAGTATTGAACTCTATAACAAGCTTCTTTTTGGGAACATTAAATGATCTTCAGCAGAATATTGTTCCTGTGACTTCTTCTGTAGCGCCGCCCTCAGAGCTGGATCTCAGCTCACATCAGCCGCAGGACGCCACATCAGAGAAAACGCTCATGAGCAAGAGAGCTGCAGAGATTATTCACCATGTTGAGCCGACTCCTACAATACCGGCCCGGGATCACAGCCCAGCACCTGAAGGTGAGTCAGATTGAGTTTTCTGTCTGTATTTAATATCTAGTTGCTGGATAGAAGCTGCCATTGATCATAGAATATCTCCTCAGACTCATTGCTTTATCATATTTTCACTTGCTTGTGTTTTTCTTCTTAAGGACAAACTCCAGAACGGCTAGAATCTGAGGATGAACAGCCTCTGGAAAATCCTTCAGTGGAGCCGAGACAATACCAGAGGCCGCACAGACCCGAGAAGAAGGCCAACTGTCCGACCTGTGGAAAAGTCTTCCCTCACAACTCGGGTCTGAGGCGACACCTTGTGATTCACTCGGGCAAAAAACCATACAAGTGCTTCATATGTGGAAGAGGATTCACCCAGAGCGGAAACCTCAAAACTCACATGAAAGTCCACAAAGGTCAGAGTTCACAAGAAGTCCAACTCTTTCTTTTCAATACACATGTGTATTATCATTTGTTTTTCAGTTCAGAAAGTGGCAAAACAATGATGTTAGAGAAATAACTGTTTGGTTTTTTTCTCACAGGAGAGGTAAAGATTTGGTCATTAGTTCGAGAGACTCCCACTAAAGCAGCTCCTGTGACAGTTCATGTGTGTGGAGAGTGTGGGATGGAGTTCCCTCAGAAACAACAGCTGGAAGAACACCGAGACACTCACAAAAAGCCTTACGCGTGTCCTGACTGCACCAAGACATTCAAAGACAAATATTATTTAAAAATGCACATGCGCACTCACGCCGTAGAGCCAACTTTTCTCTGTTCAGAGTGCGGAAAGAGCTGCATCTCCGCAGGTTCTCTCCGAAAACACGAGTTGACGCACACTGGAGAGAAGAATTTCCACTGTGTCCAGTGTGGGAGGACATTTGCACAATCCTCCCACCTCAACGTGCACCTGAAAACTCACACCGGCGAGCGACCTCATCTCTGCTCAATCTGCGGCAAAAGCTATGCCAGAGCATCGGCTCTGAAAGTTCACCTACGAGTTCACACTGGGGAGAAACCCTACACGTGTGATAAATGTGGCAAGTGCTTCCATTACGATCAAGGTTATCGAAAGCATCTGAAGAATCACAACAAGAAGCCAAAGCCCCCAACAAAACCTCTGGGGAGACCGAAACAGCAACCGTTAGTGGTAAATAATAAATAATGTCACCTGGGAAGTTTACAGTAATCTGACAGACAAGAAAATAGCAAATATAATACACTTTATTAATATGTGCACGTAACAAGCAATATGGTAGTAATCATATGTAACAGTATGTCTAGTGTACAGTTGGCTCCATTGTTTCTTGTTTGCACTATAGTGTTAAAGAAAGTAAATCATGTTAATGTGAATCATTTGTTTCTGTTTCTGTTTGTGATTCACCTAAACTCGACTTACAATCTATTCTATCTCACAATTTGACTCCACAGATCACAGAATATTTTAATTTAATCACCTAATTACTCAAAATGTACTTGTATAAACTATATAAACCTTTTTCCTCATGTCATCTGCCAACTCAGTTACTGCTGTGAAAAGGTATTTTTTGCCCCTCAGTTCAGGAACAGAATCCACGCATCACTGTTTGAGACTCTACCTGCTTCTCGGTCTCATTAACCCAGATCATTTCTATTCCTCGCCCATGTCCTCAAGTATAAAAGTTTCCTGATTCAGCTAGGGGAGTGTTTATTCTGTTTATTTTAGTCCACGAATTCAATTCCCACAAAAAATTGGGCGCAAAGCAAAGTTACAAAAACTAAGTAGATCAAAACAAACATATGGTCAGATCAGAAAGGTGTAGGCTGAAGCAATACGTTGATATGTATTATTATAGATTATATATATATATATATATATATATATCCCCAGCAGGACATAAAGTAGTTAGAAACTGGAACTTGTAGCAGACCTTTTATTATTGGGGCTTTTATTGTGATTGAAAAGCCAACCGGAAGTGCCGGTGTCAGTGTGAGTAGCTAGCGGCTACAGCTACAAAGGTTATCATCACATCCTAACGCCGATTTAACTCCAGCCACAAGTTGCCGGACACTAACCGGACGAGCCGCTCGAGCACGCTACTCGCGAACATGATTCCGAAGTAGAGACATGAGCGAGTCGTTTGTAGAAACTTCTGCCGAGCGACCACTTTTTACCTGAGGGGAGAATCTAATGCTGAGGTTGGTCCAAGTCTCTATTGTCTGTTGGTAGCTAGCTGAGGTAGCGACCGAGCGGAGGCTCCCAGTAGATCTGTCATTTTCACGCCGGACTCTGGTGGACCTCTGCGGGCTGCTGTGTGTTGCTGTAGCTCGGGGTGGCTGCTGCTGGTGGAGGAGGAGGAGGAGGAGGAGGAGGAGGGGGGGCGGCTAATCGTTAGCTAATTGCTAAAGAGCTAGTGGACGCCATGTCTGTGGCTAGCAGGCTCAGGAGCAGCTCTCTGACCGGAGGGCTGGTCACATCCCAGCTGAGGCTCCTCCAGAGGTCAAACGCCGGAGCCTGCTGCAGACTGCGGCCGCTCCTCGGGGTTTAGCAGCGTATCGAGTCGCGTTAGAAAACAACAGGTTCGTCAGTTTGGTCGCTGGGGGGAAAAGTTCAAATCACAAATAATGAGACTTAAAAAAAAAAAAAAAGCATGAACCCCCCCCCCAAATCGTAGCCCCTGTGGAAGCTAATGCTACTGAGCTAGCTGGGCTGCTCGGTGCAGAGGTGTCTGCCTTCACACCCAAACCATTATTCTGACAGCTTGCACACTGCAATTATAACATCGTAATCAACACTGTTGCCCCAGATTGTAAACACTACTGAGGTGGACTGTCCCTCGGGTTTAAAGGGCCCTGGCAGGTTCACTGTCCCCTGTCACAGCAAAGCATCCGCCCTGCTGAAGTGTCCTTGAGCAGGACAATGGATGTCTTCCAGGGGTGGAGGCAGTGGTGCGGAGCTGACAGCCCCACTACCACAGCTGGTAGGAGGGTACACAGTGTCAAAGATACCCCTCCTCACCATCATCATGGACATCCACTGCTGGATGCTAGAGCTGAACAGCAACAACAAATAAAAGCACAAGCACAGTCACTGAATGAATCTTTCAGAGGATTATCTTCACAACTGATGACAACAACGTAAATAACAACTCACATTATCACTTAATCCACCAACTATTTTCTTTACTGATAGTGATACTACTACTATTATTCATAATAAAGTCCAAAATGATGGATTCAATTTGCTTTAACCAGCAAACGTTTGAAAGTTTTGCTTGATAAATGACAACCGTCGACCTAATTAACATTCTATCAATTGACTTTTTGATAGAAATAGTTTTTCTCGATTTACTAGTTACCAGTTTTGAAGTAATGCTCTTAAGCTTGTCATCCTTGTTTTCAAAATCTATAAAACTGAAGACAGCTTAAATATTGTGATCGATTTGATTTTGTGAAACTCTTTGTATATCGATGTGCTTGTGTTTTTGAGACTCAAAATCGTACATTTATAGAATTGACATATCTTACTTACTGAATACTTGTTGACTGACTCAGGTCGTTCACCTCTTTAAGGTTGTACATCTGAGAGATGGGCTCTGAAAACCCAGACGACTTTGGACCAGCTGTGATCCTCGCGGAGGAAGATCACCAAGAAATAGGAGGTCTGATCAACTCTGATGGGGAGGAAGTCGATTTCTCAGATCTCGGTGAGTAAAATGTACAAATAACAGTGTAATTGACGATATTGGCCAGTGTCATGTCTCAGGGTGTCAGTGCTCTTTCTATTATTTTCAATTTAAATTCTTTAAAGCTCTCATTGATCTGTTTTGTCTGTAACAAACTTGAATAAATGATTCTTCCACTGACTTGTATACATGTCTGTCTGTTGTGCTGAGCGATGTCTTGCCTGAAAAAGCTTTCTTTTGTGTGTACGTCTCATACAGGAGAGAGTGCCGTCCCTGGTATCGTAATTGCGGAGTCTCCCTCAAAGACATTCGACCTCACAGAGAATGAAAAACCACCATCTCTTCACAGCTGCTCCGTGTGCGGCAAAGACTTTCCCTACGCCTCCAAACTTCAACGCCACCTACGCACCCACTCAGGAGAGAGGCCCTTCCCCTGCTCAATGTGCGAGAAGAGATTTCCAGAGAAGGGGCTGCTCATGATCCACGAAAGGGTCCACACGGGGGAGAAGCCGTTCCCATGCACTTTCTGCGAGAAACGATTTGCGAGTCAGGGGGAGCTCAGGCTCCACCGGCGGACGCACACCGGCGAGAGGCCGTATCACTGCTCCATCTGTCTGAAGAGCTTTTCTCGGCACTGGCACCTGAAAACACACTTAGAGGCGATGCACTCGGAGGTTGTCGCCGGCTTCACGAGGAAGAAGTTTCCGTGTTCGGACTGCGATAAGAGCTGTAACTCAGCGGCCGAGCTGAGGGATCATCAGAGGACTCACACTGGAGAGAGGCCCTACCAGTGCTCTTTCTGTGACAAACGTTTTGCCTTGTCCGGCACTCTGGTGAGGCATGAGCGTCTCCACACCGGTATTACACCGTACCACTGCTCTGACTGTGGGAAGACATTCGCGCAGCAGTGGACGCTGACAACACACATGCGGACGCACACAGGAGAAAAACCTTACAGCTGCACACAGTGCGACAAGTCTTTTGTAGCTCCTGGAGAGCTGCGGAGACACACCAGGATTCACACCGGGGAGAAGCCGTACACCTGCAGCGACTGCGGCAGGCACTTCTCTCTGGCAGGAACTCTCAGAAACCACAAACGCTCATGTACACAGAACAAAAATGAATCCGATACAGGCGTCATCTCAGACCCAGTTCAAGCTCCAGTCGGTGAATCGTCCCAGCAAGACCTGACTGACAACATCAGTGCTGAGGTAGTGACAATTTACAAATTTTCAAAGTGAAACCAGAGTTTTAGATCCTGAATGATATGGATTTTGTGGGACCGATGCTAAAATTAGAATTGGTAAAGATTTCTAAGATGTAGGCATCAAACACTTATGACAAAGAAATGTAACCGAGGCCTGATATTTCACATTTAACCATAAACTTCACTATGAATAACTATAAGTAAAAAGAAAACACAAATGCAACCAAATATATAGAACTTGAATTATATCTGTACCGATTTGTCTGTAAAAGGCTTAGATGCTTATATAACATCAACCAACTTCATCAATCGACTGATAAATCAGTTGGTCTCTTGTCTCAGCATAACCGGCTACAATAAATGTTTACACCATTTACACAATCCTGCATTTAAAAAATTTGTAATTGTGAATCTGATTTGACTGAACCTATATCGTCTGTTTGCTTTCATTTGTCCGCCTGAACCTTAAGGTGTCAGACACACAGAGTTCACCCAGTTCAGCGGAGCTCTGTCCTCTAGAGAGTCTCAACTGTGACAAAGCAGCTCAGTGTGAAAATAACCAGAGGGAACCAGAGGAGCAGCAGGAGGAGGCAGCGTCCAGTCCACAAATGAATGTAATCGTGAAGGAGGAGGAAGAAGAGGAACCTTTGTGTGGTACAAATTCCTTCAGTTACAGTCAATTAAAAGAAATAATACATTTAATGATGATTTTAACTGCAACACGTTGTTTCCCTCAGTAGAAGAAGCTCCTGAGCAGATGTCTGGGAGTGAAGATTGTACCATGACAGAGGAAACTGAGGAGGAGGAGGAGGAGGAAGAGGAGGAGGAGGAGGAGCAGCAGGAGGAGGAGGAGGAGGAGGAGAGCGGCACAGATATCAGGATTACAGTGAAAGAAGAAGAGGAACCTGACAACAGTGAGAACATTACTTTACAGGATTGAAAATGTTACTCAGCTACTGTTAGTGTCAGAACTACAGTAATGAACTGAGACCCGGTTCCATCGAATGACCCGAACCGGTTTCTTGCTTCCCTGGAATTTAAGTTTAGTTTAGTTTTTTCTCACTGATCTCTCTCTCTATAACTGTATGGAAAACTACTCTTCTTTTCTTTTTGTGATTTGTTAAGTGTAGGTCCAGACAAGGCCGGCAAATTGTGAACAGGCTGTTTTTGTGTATAGTTTTTGCAAAGATCTCGGTTCAGACTGAAACCCCGGGATTAAGGAAATGGTTAAATCTGTTTTCCATCACAAAGTTTAAGGCAAGGTTGTTTTCTTCTGACATTACAGCAACAGCCTGAGCTAAACTGCATCCAACTTAAAGTCAGAGCCCAACTGAATTTGATGTGTGTAATTACCACTTGTGGCTGCAGAGGCCACTGTTCCCTCTGCTAAAGATCACATCGACATGTATGCTGTGACTTCTCCCATTATCTGGAGGATATAATCCTATTACACAACTGAAAAAAGGTTGAATATCTAATCATTTCATTTTTGGAATCTCATTTCATCATCTTTTAAATCTTGCACCTTGTTGTATTCCATAGAAACCAGTGCTTTAACCTTTTTACTTGTTATTTATTTGATTCAGTGTTTCTCATTAGCCTGTTTCAACTCTCTCCATTTGTGTTTCCAGTGTCTGAAGAGGACCCTGATTGTGTTGCTTACAGTGAAAAAGACAGTCCTCCATCATCACCAGTGCTGGATCCATTGAAAAACAATCAGACAAAGAGCTCTTACTGTTGTGGGCTCTGTGGAAGAGACTGTCACAAGATGTCTGCGCTGCAGATCCACATGAGAATCCACTCGGGAGAGAAACCTTTTCAGTGCTCTCTGTGTGGGAAGCAGTTCACCCAGAAAGGTCAACTCAAAGGTCACCAGAAAGTCCACACGGGGGAGAAACCTTTCTCCTGCCCGGACTGCGGGAAGAGCTTCGCCCATTCGGGGGCCATGAACAGACACCGACTCACCCACACGGGGGAGAGGCCCTACCACTGCTCCGTGTGTGACAGGAGCTTCAACCAGTCCGGCCGCTTGAGGGAGCATGAGAAAATCCACTTCGGGGAGAAGTTTGACTGCCCCGAGTGCGAAAAGAGTTTCACGCGAGCGTCGAGCCTCAAGAACCATTTCAGGCTCCACACGGGGGAGAGGCCGTACGGCTGCGACATCTGTGGGAGAGGATTCAGCCGCTCGCAGAGCCTGAGGCTGCACAAACGTAAACATGAGCTGATACAGACTGAGGAAGAGTCTGCGTCCAGTGTGAAGAATGATGAATTCTCACAGAGCGACGATAACTCTCCAATTAATATGTGTATCACAGACAAAAACGACTTATAATGTATTTATGTAAACCATACAGGTACGTGCCAGTAGTACTATGAAAGTACAGGAGTTTGTTTAGGCAGTTGAACATGAACTGAGCGAGAAGTAACTACCTCTGTGTATAGACAGTTATTAAACCTATATGTGGTGTTTCACCCAAAAAGTATTTAAGCTAAAAAATATTTAACTCCCAGAAAAGACAAATGAAGAAACAGACACAAACCATGTTGATGTTCAGCAACAGGCGACACCGATACAATGATGATGTACCACAAATACAACTCAATAAAAATCTGGGGAACTGTTTAGACGATAAATTTTAGAGGTCATACTTGCTCTTGTTTATCACTCTTACCTGTATTAGTTGCATTTGAACATCATAGTATTTATGGTAGTACAAATGTGTCATTTAAGGTTTGTGATTTCACTTTGACCATGCAGTATTTTTATTGAAATTAATCGTGTATGTGGAAATTGGACTAAAGAATAGTTGATGTTTTTGTATCCGATGTTGCTGTGGCCAATGAGATGTGAAGGAATCAGGTGAAACTCGATTTCATTCTTATGTAAATGTGCCCGATGAAATGTAACAAAACAGTGGGATCCTTAATATTCATCTGGCGTTTGCCAAAAACCATTTTGCCTTAGTTGTGATGAACTCTTATCTCTGTTTTGATTTGCAGTCATTCAAGATCCAAATTGTGAATCAGGTTCACCTGGTTTAAAAAGTTCTTAAAGGCCAAGTCACTGTTGTGAATAGAAGAATTCATTGTGATGCAAAAGCCGATAATTTGAAGCCATGTAGATGGTTCATTTTGCCCCGTGCTGCCTCTGTCTTATTGTATGGAACATGTTATACTGAACAATAAAAGTATAAATACCACAGTGTTTGTTGGGATTTCTGTCTGTACAAGTGGTACAAATATATATGTACACAAAAGACATTTTCATTTTGAGCCTAAAAAATGTGGATTGTATTCAAAACAATTGTATTGTTAAATATTCAGCTCTCTGACCTTTTTAATTTTGGGAAAAAACACATCGTATATAAAATAATAACAAAATAATAATCTTTATTCAGTATAACGTCGTTGACATTCATTTCATCTTGGTGGTTTCCGGACCGTGAATGCACCACGCGTCCCTCAAACGGAAGCGGTGTAAATTACGAGGCGCAGTGAACGTGACATGGAGATAAACAGACGCACACTGTCTGAACAGTTCAGGTTAGCGAAGTTACGAAATACGTCACTGACATAGCGTTCATTTCACACAACGTCCCGATGTCTGCGCAGTTTTTACCGAGCGAAGCTTAGAGAACATCCAGGTAAGTGCAGCTCATGTAAACAACCGTGTCAGCCGTGGTTCGCTTCCACCAGCTCACATTAACTGTGATGCTAAAGGAAGCTAAAGCTAATAAACCTTCACAGTTGGGTTTTACATGCAGGGGCTAAAGCTGAAGTTAGCAGGAGGTGAAGTTAGCAGGAGGTGAAGTTAGCAGGAGCTGAGGTTAGCAGGAGGTGAAGTTAGCAGGAGCTGAGGTTAGCAGGAGGTGAAGTTAGCAGGAGCTGAGGTTAGCAGGAGGTGAGGTTAGCAGGAGGTGAAGTTAGCAGGAGCTGAGGTTAGCAGGAGGTGAAGTTAGCAGGAGCTGAGGTTAGCAGGAGGTGAGGTTAGCAGGAGGTGAAGTTAGCAGGAGCTGAGGTTAGCAGGAGGTGAAGTTAGCAGGAGCTGAGGTTAGCAGGAGGTGAAGTTAGCAGGAGGTGAAGTTAGCAGGAGGTGAGGTTAGCAGGAGCGGAGGTTAGCAGGAGCTGAGGTCAGCAGGAGGGGAGGTTAGCAGGAGCTGAGGTTAGCAGGAGCTGAAGTTAACAGGAGCTGAGGTTAGCAGGAGGTGAAGTTAGCAGGAGCTGAGGTTAGCAGGAGCTGAGGTTAGCAGGAGCTGAAGTTAACAGGAGCTGAGGTTAGCAGGAGGTGAAGTTAGCAGGAGCTGAGGTTAGCAGGAGCTGAGGTTAGCAGGAGGTGAAGTTAGCAGGAGCTGAGGTTAGCAGGAGGTGAAGTTAACAGGAGCTGAGGTTAGCAGGAGGTGAAGTTAGCAGGAGCTGAGGTTAGCAGGAGGTGAAGTTAGCAGGAGCTGAGGTTAGCAGGAGGTGAGGTTAGCAGGAGCTGAGGTTAGCAGGAGCTGAGGTCAGCAGGAGCTGAAGTTAACAGGAGCTGAGGTTAGCAGGAGCTGAGGTCAGCAGGAGGTGAAGTTAGCAGGAGCTGAGGTTAGCAGGAGGTGAAGTTAACAGGAGCTGAGGTTAGCAGGAGGTGAAGTTAGCAGGAGGTGAGGTTAGCAGGAGCTGAAGTTAACAGGAGCTGAGGTTAGCAGGAGGTGAAGTTAACAGGAGGTGAGGTTAGCAGGAGGTGAAGTTAACAGGAGCTGAGGTTAGCAGGAGGTGAGGTTAACAGGAGCTGAGGTTAACAGGAGGTGAGGTATGCAGGAGGTGAAGTTAGCAGGAGCTGAGGTTAGCAGGAGCTGAGGTTAGCAGGAGGTGAAGTTAGCAGGAGCTGAGGTTAGCAGGAGCTGAGGTCAGCTGGAGGTGAGGTTAGCAGGAGCTGAGGTTAGCAGGAGCTGAGGTCAGCAGGAGCTGAAGTTAACAGGAGCTGAGGTTAGCAGGAGCTGAGGTCAGCAGGAGGTGAAGTTAGCAGGAGCTGAGGTTAGCAGGAGGTGAAGTTAACAGGAGCTGAGGTTAGCAGGAGGTGAAGTTAGCAGGAGGTGAGGTTAGCAGGAGCTGAAGTTAACAGGAGCTGAGGTTAGCAGGAGGTGAAGTTAACAGGAGGTGAGGTTAGCAGGAGGTGAAGTTAACAGGAGCTGAGGTTAGCAGGAGGTGAGGTTAACAGGAGCTGAGGTTAACAGGAGGTGAGGTATGCAGGAGGTGAAGTTAGCAGGAGCTGAGGTTAGCAGGAGCTGAGGTTAGCAGGAGGTGAAGTTAGCAGGAGCTGAGGTTAGCAGGAGCTGAGGTCAGCTGGACGTTTTGTACTTTTGTATTAACTTTACTAAAGAATCTAAATACTTCTTTCATCACTGGTGTTGTTGACGCTAAAGAAATGTTCTTATTTAATCCCTAACTTGTAAAAATAAATCCTGTAATTGTAAAATGAAACCATTAAAACAAGCAACTATTTCATCACTTCACCTTTTCACTTCTTCCATCAACGCCAAAAAAGCAGGAAATGACAAGTCTCTGCCTGTTGTCCGTCTTACATGTGTCCAGTCACTCACTTTGACAAACGCATACCGTCAGGATGGTTTCATACAAGCGGTTGAGTCCTGAGGATGTTCAGTTTTCCAACGCAGTGTTGACAGAGGAGCAACGTCCCGTCCCAGAAGAAATGCCTGTGAGTTTGGGTTGAATCTGATTTTAATTGTGTACCTCATCAAGTAGCCACTGAGTTTATGTTGTTTGAAAGTGTGTATAGAAGGAACTCTTTGCTTTCTGTGTATGTTAGTGGAAAATGTATGTATTTCTGTAATATAGCCGTGTCCTGTAATTCCACATGGGATTCCCAAATATTTGGCATGACATTAAAATAACCAGTGTACTGTGACTCCTTTTTAGTTTTTGCTTATTTATTTCCCTGCTGTGTTTTCAAGGTGCAGGAGCCAGAGGAAGCCTCGCTGCTCCCACGATTTCCATCATGCTCCGCCACCAAGGGCCTCCTGGTGATTGGCTGCCTGCTGCTTCTCCTCTGCGGCGGCTGGCTACTGGGCACCATTTTTTGGCTTCACGGGCCGTCAAACCGAGACCCACATAGACCTCTGCCACCTGCCCGGGCACAGACACCCCAAACAGCAGTAAACGACACTGCAGCGGCCTCCCGTCGTGAGGCTTGCAGTTTAATCCCAGAGGCGTGGAGGTTCGATTGCTACCCTGAGAGAGGGGTGGTGGTGACCAGAGAGATGTGTGAGGCGAGGAACTGCTGCTTTATCCCCGCTTCCTCCCCCTCCTCTTCTGCCAGCCGCCCATCAGGGGGAAATGGTATCCCCTGGTGTTTCTATCCTCCGGATTTCCCTTCCTACTCGCTCGTGTCAATAAACGACACGTCCCTGGGGCAGAAAGGTACGCTCGTGAGGGAGATGAAGACCTATTACCCAGCAGACATTCTTACTCTAGAGGTGGATATACGTCATGAGACGGACACGCGGCTGCGTGTCAGGGTGAGTTGAGGACGCACGAACCATGAGCTAAATGAGTGAACATTGGATTGCTCCATACTGCTGTAGATTCTGTGGACTGTACCTAAAATACAAACTGTTTGTCTGATGTGTCTTTCCTCAGATAACCGACCCTTCGGATGCACGGTTTGAAGTCCCAATCGCTGTCCCCACTGCCACCAAGAAGGCAGCAAGTCCCGACTATGTTGTGGAGCTTTCAAAAGAACCATTTGGTCTCATTGTGAAGAGAAGATCGACAGGAGCGGTGCTGTAAGTCTGACTTGAGTTGGCCACAATTAGACAAACCAGAAAGTACAAATTACGTATTAATACTGTGTTTGTGTGTTTGGTTCCCTGTTAGCCTGAACACCACAGTGGCTCCTCTCTTCTATGCCGATCAGTTCCTCCAGTTCTCCACCTCCCTGCCCAGTCAGTTCATCTACGGCCTGGGGGAACATCGCTCCACCTTCCTTCACGACGTCCACTGGAACACGCTCACCATGTGGGCCAGAGACGTCCCTCCTACGGTACCAAAACCTCAACAGTTGTAATAATATTTGAGCCACGGGTGCGGATATTAACCCTCAACTGGTTCCACAGCAAACATGGAAAAGGAGACATGTTGATAAGGGTTCAGTTCTGAAACTTATCTCGCAGTCAGGTGCTTAATTTACAGTTTAACTGTAATATCCATGTGTTGTTCTCTTTAATGCAGGAACAGACAAACCTGTACGGAGCCCATCCCTTTTACCTTGCAATGGAGGATGGTGGGAACGCACACGGCTTCTTCCTGCTCAACAGCAACGCGATGGGTCAGTCTGCCTCTCCCTCCCACTTCTGCTTCAAGTGCAGTGACACATGCAATAAAGATTTCACAACTGTTCATGTGACAACCGTTGACAAAGTCAAGTGGATTTATAAAAGCAGAAGTAACTTGGAGTCATGTGGGTTTTAAAACAAACAAAGTACATCACTACAGGTTAAGCAGGGAGAGAGAAAAGTTTTGCTGTAGTGAAAGTGCCACTGGGTAAGAAGAATACATGAACTGAATGGAGATCTGCTCTGCAGGTTACTTGGTGGGAGGAGAGTGAGAACACACCCAAAAACAAAAACACACTACTATATTTGCAGAATCCCAAAATGTTTCAAGTCTTTTCTTTCTCATGAGTAACTATCGTTTAATCACGTGGTTTTTCTGTTTGGTCAGATGTGGCCCTCCAGCCGGCCCCGGCCCTGACCTGGCGCTCCATCGGAGGAATCCTCGACTTTTACGTTTTCCTTGGCCCTGATCCTGGTTCAGTTATTGAACAGTATGTGGAGGTCATAGGTCAGTATGAGACGTGTTGTGTAAAGAACATGACTGTGCAGCCATTGCCCTGCATGTTTTAGATGTTTTTTCACCTCACCTCACACCCGTCTTCTCTCTTAATCCCTCCGTCTCGTCGTAGGATTCCCGGCTATGCCCATCTACTGGGCTCTAGGATACCACCTCTGTCGCTGGGGTTACAAAACAAGTGATTCTACCTGGGAGGTTGTCAAGAAGATGAGGAACTATGGGATGCCTCAGGTAAGTGGACTGCGGCAGATAGTTTGTTTTTGCAGGTCGGTATTTAGCTTTGTTGTACTTCGTGTTTTTCAGATGACTAATTTGTGGTTTTGTTCGCAGGACGTCCAGTGGAATGACATCGACTACATGAACCAATATCTGGACTTTACGCTCGACTCAACGAATTTTGCCACACTGCCTGACCTGGTCAAGGATCTGCACACTCATGACCAGCGCTATGTCATGATCCTGGTAAACAGGGACTTGACTTTGACTTTCACTGTGTGGCTTATTTCTGCTGTAGCTTGTGTTTGTGAGGCTGATGTTTCTCAACCTGCAGGACCCGGGTATCAGCAGCACTCAGCCTGAGGGCTCGTACTGGCCGTTTGATGAAGGACTGAAGAGAGGAGTTTTTATTAAGGATGCTGAAGGAAAGACACTCATTGGGAAGGTGAGACATGAGGCTCGATACCACACTGGCTGCTCGATATCAAAAATTGTTCTTATTTAAAGCCACAATATGCATTTTTTTTACCTTTTGACTTTAATAGATTTTGTTATTTTCTCTACATAAAAACAACTGCAACACTCGGACACGTTGCACAACAGAATTAATCACCACATGTGGCTGCAGAGGGCGCTGTTGCATAGTGTTGCTTTAATATTTATTTATGTATGATCATAACAAACAAAAAGCATCTTTTTCAAACTGTATCTCCAATATATACAAAATCCTCCATCCTTGCAGGTGTGGCCTGGTTTGACTGCATACCCTGACTTCTCTGACGATGTGACACATGAGTGGTGGTATGAAAACCTCCAGAGGTTCCACGATCAAGTGCCATTCGATGGATTATGGATTGTAAGTATTGAAATTGGAGAAAAGATAAAAATCATTGACCTTGAATATTAGTCTTGAAGTGATTCTCCCTGACATCCGTGTCATCATTTTCAGGACATGAATGAGCCGTCAAACTTCCTGGATGGATCCACTAATGGCTGTCCATCAAACAGTCTTGAGAATCCTCCTTACACACCTGGTGGGAGATACAGATACACACCTCAAGCACAAATCACACAACAAACGTATCATGAACACACAAATACAAAGCACGTACGATTGTCAAAAAAGTAAAAGTGAGTCTTTTACCTTTCAGGTGTACTTGGAGGTTTGCTGAGAGGAAAAACTGTTTGTGCCACTGCACAACAAAAGCAGTCAATACACTATAATATGCACAGTCTGTATGGACTCATGGAAGCTAAAGCATCTGCCAGGTCAGGACCAGTGAAACACACACACACAATAGATAAAATACCAAAACAGGGAAAGACTTTTTAACTAAATGAACGATCTCTGTCCTTTGGTTTCTCTCCCTCCTCTTGTCCAGCGCTCTGAAGCGGATCGTTGCAAAAAGACCGTTCGTGATCTCTCGCTCCACCTTCCCCAGTCAGGGGATGTATTCTGGTCACTGGCTGGGAGACAACAGGAGCCAATGGAAAGATCTTTACTCCTCAATATCAGGTCAGATCACTCAAGGCTATGTATTACACATCCTGAATAAAAGTACATGTTAAATTGAGTGTTTATTTAGTTGGTTCTGGTCATACTGATGTTCATTTGGTTTTAATTTCAGAAAATTGTGTCTGAAATTATCAATTAAATTGCTGGACATTGGTTTTGTCTCTGTGTGTGTTCAGGTATGTTGACCTTTAACCTCCTGGGCATCCCGCTGGTGGGGGCAGATATCTGCGGCTTCAGCGAGGAGCCGCAGGAGGAACTGTGTGTCCGCTGGACGCAGCTCGGAGCTTTTTATCCCTTCACACGCAACCACAACGCCATCGACATGCAGGTTCATACCGTTTAACATCAGTGTTCCAGCAATAAAGCAACAATTCAAATATGTAGATCACTGCAGTGTATCCCTCTCTCCTTTTAGAGATCTTAAAATGTATGTGATTTATTTACAGCCTCAGGATCCGACAGTTTTCAGTCCACTGTCTCGTACGGCCATGAAACAGGCTCTGCTGCTGCGTTATTCCCTCTTCCCCGTCCTCTACACTCTCTTTCATCACGCACATGCACACGGACACACTGTTGCACGTCCACTGATGTTCGAGTAAGTAGAGCAAATAAAAAGTCTTAGTTTTTTTTTATTTCTCTTTATAAATTTGTTGTGCTGCTCTACGTGTTTCCTGTACTCAACAGGTTTCCAAAAGATGTGGGAACCTATGGGATTGACAAACAGTTCCTGTGGGGGAAGAGTTTGTTGGTGACACCAGTGTTGGAACCTGGAGTCGATTATGTGGATGGTTACTTCCCACAGGGGCAGTGGTTTGACTACTACACTGTGAGAACCATGCTCGGCACTCAGCACCTGCTTGTTCTACTAACTGTAAATGTACCGGTGATGTAATGTGTGTTGCTGTTCTCCTCAGGGTGATTCTCTGCGCAGTAAAGGGGAAGAGGTTCGACTTCAAGCACCTCTAGATAAGATCAACTTGCATTTACGTGAAGGAACGATTTTGCCAACACAGGTAAATTGGATTTTCACTTTACTGTTGCATCATCAAATTCCTACTTTCTGATTTTAAAATTAGTTTTGAAAAGTGTGTCCACCAGTGATCGAGTATTTATTATACTTTTAACACAACAAATGAAATTCAAATGACCTCCATTGTAATGTGGAGTTTAGATGTTCAGAATCACGTCAACATTTTATTTCTTTAATTTCTCTCGTTCTTGTTCTTCCACCAATTTCCGTGGAAATTAGTTTCTGTAGTTTTTGCGTAATCATGCTGACAAACAAACAAATGAACCAGGGGACTGTGGCAAAAACAAAACCTTGCCAGAGGTAATAAATGCAAATCTGTCATCAAGGGTGAAAACAAATGAAGGAGAGTGGGTTAAAATGAATATTTTGGGTGAGCTGAGCTTTTGAGTTTCTGTAAACGAACTGGCTACAACCTTAAAAAACCCACTCATCAAATATAAATAATCGTTTTAAAGATACAAGAATATCTGTCACATCTTCCATTGAGATTCTGTCAGTGTGACTCCTTTCTGTAGTTTATGTTTTTCTGTTTGAATTCCTGTGTGCAGGTTCCCAATCTGACGCTGTGGGTGACCAGCCGTCAGCCGCTCCACCTGGTCTCAGCTCTCTCTGACGACGGTGCAGCCGCTGGAGATTTGTTCTGGGACGACGGCGAGAGCATCGACACGTACGAGACCGACAGTTACACCTACCTCCTCTTCAGCGTCACGCAGGTGCTCACACTTGTTTAGTTTCTGCCTTGAAGGAATCTACCCTCATTGCCTCATTGCCCCCCCCCCCAGGCTGTTTTCACCCACCCACTTCTCACAGGATGCCTTTTGATAACCTGCACGAGCTGCGTCTGAACTTGTTTGATTCAACTGTGGATTATGAAATGAAGAGATAATATTTCAGGTCAGAACGTGAGACTTGCAACATCTATTTTACACCAGAATCAGTTTAAATATGAAGGTTTTTTCTACTCGCTGAAGAAATGCGATTGACTCCTTTCCTGTTGTCATTTAAAAACGTTTTCCTCTCTGCTTTTTATTTTTCCTGGCGTTGAGTCACAAATGCTCCAGAAAGCAGCAGAGGCCAGTGACTGTGTTACCGTTTCATGTCTTTAACGATGTTCTTGAGCTTCTTGAACGGGGACAGTTAGACTTTGTGGCTGAGATGACAAAGAGTCGTAGAAGTTACTGACACGGGCAACAAACCTTTATTGCCTCTGTGATGCTCGTCGTAGTGTCTCTGTCGGGAAAAGGCTCACAAATAAGTCATGTCCACCGGGCTGTGACGCTCCAGACTCTGCAGGTCTGAGCTGGAGCCGATGGTAAAACGGAGCCCATGCAGAGTCATTTGACGCAGAAGTGAACACTGATCGTTCCCTTCACTCTGAAGACTAGTGTCAGATGTTTGTGGTGTTTTATTTGTCTAGTGTGAAAGGGGCTTTGAACACAGCAGCCTTTTCTACAGAGAAACATCTTGTTGTGTTGTTGGAAAAATGTGTTTCCAGGGCAAATTCAGCTGATTCTGACATTTTTCTTTTTCACCTGCTCTGATATTAAAACTTCACAGAATCTAGAAAATCTTGCAAAACCCTGTTTTTAACCAGATAATTGATTTAGTTTTTTAAAAAATGATCTGACAAGTTATTATTTAATGTCTTAAAACATATCTGTAAGGGATCTTACATCTTTCAAAAACCACTGTTGTCAGATAATTCATTTAAACACGTGTTTCCATGTGACATCCCTCGTGTTGTTTTGTAGAAGGTGATGACGTCACAGGTGCTCCACAGTAACATCGAGGCCACGTACATCGCCGTGGAGTCGGCCTCCTTCTACGGTGTGAAGGAGAAGCCCAGCAGAGTGATGGTGAACTCCCAAGATGCACCATTCACGTACAGAGCCAACCAGGTGAGGCAACGGTGAACAGAGAGGAAATGTGAAACCACGGTTGTGCTTGTTCTTCATGGGTGGATTTAGAACAGGCTCATAGTTGCTGTGAGTGAAGAAGCTTTTCTCACTTTGTTTTCCTCTTCCTCTCTCTGCAGGTGTTGACAGTTTCAGATCTTGGTCTCAGCCTCAGTCGGAACTTCACCATCAGCTGGATGTGATGACATTTGAATGAGCGAATGCAGCCGAAGTGATTATTTCCATTGTTTTGACTCTTTTAATCCAGAACATTGGACGGAAAAATAACTGAGTGCAGATTTTGAACTTTGACTCAACACCAGGCTGAGAAGCAGTGTTTCACCTCTGCTCTGATTTACAGTGATGCCGACACCTGAACATCACCGCATCGCTTTTTTAGCTTTTTAATTCAATTTGGGTCTAACGTGATTGAGCTCAGAGCCAAAACAAAAACCAGTTTGGACGGATGATGTGACTGAAGATGAGTTTTGTGTTAATTTGTATTCATCGTGCGACCCCATCTCACAAACCTCAAACGGACTGAAGCTTCTCTGTGTGCAGAGCAAACGCACTCGTTAAGCATCAATGTGAAATCACCGAGCTACAGTAGTTTAGACTCTGCTTTGAATATCTGACATTAATGACACTCGCTGAGGAGATTTAACCAAAAAAAACAACAACTTTGCTTTGTACATTAGCTTCATTTAGTTCAGTTTGATCGACTCAGCACTTAATTAAATTGAATTAGCAGAAAGATGACGTGCAATAAACAGAAGAGATGATTATCACCCTCCTGAAAATGGGACGGGAGCCTGATGTAGTAACTTCTATGTGGTTTAATGCTGTTTAACAGCCGATTGTTGCACTAATTGTTCTGCAGTATTGTGAAGGACGACACAGGTGCCTTATGATTCCTGTTTGTGTGTTTGAGCTGGGTTTCTAGGTTTGTTCCGTTCTAATCTTTTATTCAGTGCAGGCGGCCATCGTAGTGCTTTGCTGTAGAAGTGTGAAATTACACTTGCATCAGCTGTAACTGTTCTGTAGACGTATTGTGACGCTTCTGTTTGCCGACTGCAACCAACACCTGAAGCTGGAAACAGCTTCTTGAGCTGGTTTAGTAAAGTTAATTCTGCCTAAACTTGACCAAAAAGCTGTGGATATGTGATCTGAATTTTCTGCACCTTATAGAACATTTGAATTTCATCAGTGCATGTGTACTTGTGTCAATGGAACTGAAACGGTGACGCCGACAGTGTCACGTCATGAAGCTTTGTTTTCTGAATTTACATTTTTAGAGTTTTACGGGATCTTTGTTTTCTTTAAGGACACATAAGTATTAAATGAAGAATATTTTTCCGGGCAGCGAAATGTGTTGAATGTTAAACTAATCTCTTGATTTCAATGTATTTTGACCTTAAATTATTTTAATTCCACATGTTATAAGTCGTGTTTTGAGTCCTGACGAGATCAGAAGATTATATCTGAATAAATTTTATTTTGATCTTGTCTGAATTTGTGTCATTAAGCCCTAGTGCTGAAGCACATGTGCCACTAGAGGGCACAGTCACTCAATGCTGGGACTCTTGTTCATGTCATTTCTCATAATGGATGTGATTTCTCTTATAACAGCAAATAAAAAGAATATCTTTATCAATATAGCACTTTTCACAATAAAGTGAAACTAAGTGCTTTACGAGATGGACTGATGCAATAAATTATAATAAACAGTTTAAATATCAAGCAGTTATAATCTAAAGAAGCTAAATCAAAAAATATTTAAAAAATGAAATAGTTAAGGTGAATAACACGTGATAAATAAATACATTATGACCTTGATAAGAAGGAGCACAATTTGTTTGTAATGTTTATCTTACGTGTTTCACTAACATTTAAGTGGCTCAGATTATGAGACCATTCCGATTTTTATTCGTTTTTTATTTCCTCTTCCTGTTTTCTTCACAGACTGAGGTATTTTAACTGGTGTTTCTTATCACCTCGTCTTTCGCTACAGACTTTTCTTTCACTTCATCCAGTTTCCATCCCTCTGCAGCCTCTTCCTGTCTCTTTCTAATGTGGCTCCTCAAGTCTCCACCCTGTGAAAGCCCAGTGGTTTAGTTGATTGTGTGTGTGTGTGTGTGTGTGTGTGTGTGGGGGGGGGGGGGGGGGGGGTCTCAGGATGCCTGTCATTAAGTCACGTGGCTCCATCTCAACTCAAATCTTTCTGTCTCTTCTGAAGAAAAATCCCCTCTGTCCCTCTGCCTGCGTCGCTCGGGCCAACGGAATCAAACCAGAAAACAAGATGTAAACTGTGAAAGAAGCTCTGACGCTGAGCCAGAACAATCCGACCGGACCTCATGAGTCATGGAACCAAACAAGAATCTGATTGTGTCCAACACACAAGTGAAGACCCACACACATTAGCTCCTGAAAGTGAAAGCAAACAGCTTGTCCCACACCCCCCCCTCTACGAGAGCAGCCCTGAACTGTCCTCTGCTGCTGATAGACTTGAGATAGACGTGTTTTTATTGGCCCTGTGCAGACGTTCACAGACTAACTGTTTCCAGATGGCAGTTTGAGGAGGGAACATATATCATTCAGCAGAGAGGGGGAGAGAGAGAAAACAGCGGGGGTCTGTCAAAAGCATTCTGCTCCACTGACGAGGGCATTTCCTGTCTGGATTTGGGAGGATTAAGTATTTGTATGTGTGTGTGTGTGTGTGTGTGTGTGGGGGGGGGGGGGGGGGGGGGTGTTTGTATGGTCGGCATGTGGAGAGAAGGACGCAGCCCATCAGGACTTTAAAGGGTAGTTTGATTTACAAACCACCGGGGCTTGAAATGTACATTTGGCAAAAAAAAAAAAAAAAAATAGAAGATGTTTTCAAAAGTGACAAGTGATTAAGTGTCGTGGTTTGTACATTTCTAAAAATAAAAAGAGAAATTGTGTTTCTGTCCGGGCTTTGCTGAGGTCGCCTGTTTTCAAGATACTGCACATCTCATGCAGAAAAATCCCAGAAAGAGACAATGAGGCAATTTGTTTCATATCTTTGCACAAATGAAAGCACAGATAAAAAGGCCCAAACAGTCCCCTCGTGAAACCACATTTAAATTCACTGGATCCAGTGTTTTAGATCTGCGTTAATACCAGTCCCCTGAACATGTCTGACTGTTTTCAACAAGATCAGTGAATCATTCTCTGAGAGGTCAATGCGATTGTTGACAATATCTCCCGATGTAACAGAAAGTGAAAGAAAATCCCTGCACGTGACACTCAGCTTCTTTCTGAGAGAGGTTTATTGTGCATAGAAGACAAGAAGCAGCTTGTTCAATACACACTTTCATTTTCTGTCCAGAGACTTTCTTTTTCCACTGCCCTTCTTCTTCTTCTATGAAATCACGTTAGTTGTTTTTATCTGTAGTTTCATTTCTGTAACCTTGAACCCACTGTAACATAATTCACCCTTGGTGGTTTATAAGAAGTTAAAAGTTTGTATTTGTTTGCTTTAACTCATGTAAGAAAAAAGGGCAAACGTCTAACAGATATTTTAGCGTCTCTGTAAGTCTGTTCCAAAGTCAAAGCATCTGGATCACCCCCTGGTGGCTCGCTGCAGTATAGGTTATAATCCTGCCTCCTCCATGTCAGTGAATGGGACAAAAAGTTAAAGTACACGTCAGCTGAAACGTCACGATTGACAGCTGAGACTGTCGGTATGACCTGGATACCATGGCTACCACAGGTTACCGCCGTACAGACAAACAACGTCACCAGCACAAGATGGCAGCAACCGTATCCGGGATGTTGTGGCTTCAGTTTTGTATTGCAGGAGGAAGTTTTCAGAAAGTCGGCTAAGATATTTCAGTCTGAACCAAAGTGATGGATCAACAGAACCAAACCATGAACTTGTTTGTTTGGTTCTTTTCTGTGCGTTTGGCCCAAATCTTCCACCACATTTCACAGAAATCTTCCTGCTGACAAAGGACAAACACAAACGAACTCTGAGGTGACGGAGGTGGAGCTCAGTGAGCAGGTTTCAGTCGGTTAAACAAAGCGTTTCTCCCTCTTTGTTAACTTCCTGCCGCCTCTGAACACACCATGTGACGCGTTCAGGTGTCAGGTAACTCGGTGAATAGACACCGCTCCCGCCTCCTTCAACACACCCAGGCAGACATGACAGGACAGGACTAACACAAGAATCAACCACACCTAAACTTTCACAGTTTATCCTGTTACCGAAAACACATGCATGTAAATAATGGTCAATGCATTGAAGTATATTTAATCTGCAGTCGTTCACGTTGTCCCCTGAAGGGACATTTTTTACGACACAACACGAACGACAGCAGATGAATTACACTTCATGCTCCAACGTGGCCACACCCACGTTCAGGTCAGTGTTCAGAGAGAAGCTGACTCAGCAGGGTTGAGGAGGTGTGTCGTGTCTTATGCTCGGCTTTGTTGTTGCATGTTTTATCGAGGAGGATTACGGAGTTACACAGTCTACACATGGGGGGGGGGGTGTAAATCTTCTGATGATATTTTGAGCTTCATTCTTATTACATAGTTATTTTTAGCTCTGTTTTGTTGGTGTGCTTTTGTTTTTGTCCACAACGCCTCAAGCTCTGGTCTAAAGCAGGTATATTATAGTCCTGGCAGTTTGTACAATGCTCTGAAACAGCTCTGAGGCCAGTAGGTAGGGAAATAAAATCAACTGGAAGTAATAAGAAACTAGTACGACAACCTTTGTCAAGACCAAACATTCCTTCACATGGTTGTGTAGTCCCTCTAGTAGACACATCCCTGTGAAAACCCGTCTCTGATGCACTGCAGGGCCTGAATGGTTAAAAACAAGACAGGTAATAATCATTCAGTGGTTAATTATAAAGCATTTTCTGGTTTGGTGGCTCTGGTTAGAATCACCTGAAGGGTGTGACCTCATGACCTCATGCAAGACTTGTCTACAGCCACCTGATTAGTTCTACATGTTTAGGACACACACACACACACACACACACACACACACACACACACACACAAACATATTAAATATCTGTGTCCAAACAATATAAAATGTGTTAGGGTACAAAACAAACAAAAATATATTAGAAGATAATAGAGTCACACACAGACACACACACAACCTGAGAAAGAGTTAACAGAAGAGGAAAGGTTGAACTCCACCCATGTAACGTCATCATCGACCTTTCACAGGTGTCACCTCCCATTTCTTTCCACTTTCTGTGGGTGATTCCCGCACACACACACACACACACACACACACACAGTCTCTCTCTCTCTCTCTCACACACACACACACACACACACACCCTCACCCTCACAGTCTCTCACACTCACACACTCCCTCACTCTCCTGCTGTGGAAACTTTGTGGAGGCTGCAGCTGGAGGGGGGGTGGGACAGAGGCGGCCGCTCGCTCTCAGCTCCGCGGCGCTGCAGCGCTCTCACTCGGCTCCAGCAGCGGCTCGTGTGCGGCTCGGAGCTCCGGGGGGATGTCGGCCGTCAAGGCGCTGCAGCAGTGGTGCCGGCTCCGGTGCGAGGGCTACCGGGACGTGGCCATCACCAACATGACCACGTCGTTCAGGGACGGCCTGGCTTTCTGCGCCCTCATCCACAGACACAGACCTGAGCTCATGTGAGTACTGAGCCACCGACGGAGCTGCTGGAGTTTCACTGGAGGAGGAAGAGCGAGTCTGTGCTGGTTCTACTTTCATGTTTGGTGTCAGACTTCAGCTGAAGTTTGTTGTTAGAGAACAAACTTCATTGTTAGTGAACAAGCTTCATGGTTAGAGAACAAGCTTCATGGTTAGTGAACAAACTTCATGGTTAGAGAACAAGCTTCATGGTTAGAGAACAAACTTCATGGTTAGAGAACAAGCTTCATGGTTAGAGAACAAGCTTCATGGTTAGAGAACAAACTTCATGGTTAGAGAACAAACTTCATGGTTAGAGAACAAACTTCATGGTTAGAGAACAAGCTTCATGGTTAGAGAACAAGCTTCATGGTTAGAGAACAAGCTTCATGGTTAGTGAACAAACTTCATTGTTAGAGAACAAACTTCATGGTTAGAGAACAAGCTTCATGGTTAGAGAACAAGCTTCATGGTTAGTGAACAAACTTCATTGTTAGTGAACAAACTTCATGGTTAGAGAACAAACTTCATGGTTAGAGAACAAGCTTCATGATTCTTCAGGAAGAGCAGGGGCTGAGCTGTGGAGCAGAGGGTCCAGTCTGCAGAGGGGGCCCCAGGGGGGTCTGCATGGATTGTAAAGGTCCAGTGTGTAAGAATTAGGTGAAAGGATCTTTTGGCTGAATATACAATAATCCTAGTGATGTTTTCATCTGACTAATATAAAACAGATAATAGCAGCAGATCCTCATATTTGAGAAGCTAAAACTAGGGAATGCTCCATAAACAACTTAGTATCTACATGTCTGACATCTTTCTCAACCTGAAACCAGGTCACATTAATGTCTTTGAAAAGGTTTTTGCTTTTGCTTTTCCTCTGAAATCATTTCTGGGAAACTACCTTCAGCGAGTAACAGTTAATATTTACTCCACATTAGATTAGATCCTCACCATCATCGTCTCTGGTTGAACTCTGTTCTGTTTCACACAGATTCATGAGTTTGGTTCCAGGGGGTTTATTGTGGCTTGTTATGGAGACACAGCTGCTCCAGATGTGTCTGCTCCAGTTCTTACCCACAGCCAGAGGAGCACGAGGGCACGGTTCATGTATATGAACGTGTACAGAAGCAACAAACTGATTACAGGCTGAGTTACTGCATAGATCCACCTCCATGACTGAGATGACTGTGGTCTGAGCTCTGTGTTGGTTTCAGTTCGAGAGCGTTTGATCAGTGATTCATGCAACTGGTGTCACAGTCATGAAATATGCAGAAGTAAAGGTTCTGAGAGTGACTACGTTACACATGTTCTGCTGCAGACTGATTGTAAACACATGCATCATGGGGGGAAGTTGGGTCACATGTGTTTTCTCACTCATGTTTTTTCCGTTCTCTGTTGCAGTGATTTTGAGTCGCTGAAGAAGGACAATGTCTACGACAACAACAAACTGGTGAGACTTGTTCACGTTCTGGATTTTGGCGTCTGACGTTGTATAAACACAAGGTTCTGTAAAGGATGATTATTTATCCTGATTCTCCAGTTTATCAAAACACTTCCATTATGATAAGGAGACTGAAATATTGATTTGAAGTTTTTCGTACAGACAGAAAATGAATCCTAATGACTCAAATCGTCTCCTGACTTTTCCTCCAGTGCCACCAGCAGGTTGATATTTGTGGCTTTTTTAAATGGACTGTATTTATATAGAGCCTTTCCAGTAGAATTTCCATTCCCCCCCCCCCACACACACGTTCATACTGTGCTTCTATATGCAGCACGTTTTCTATTACACCCACACGGGGGTGATCCGGGGGTTCAGTATCTTGCATAAAGACACTTCGGCACTGGTGGACTGTAGAAGCCAGGAATTGAACCACTGACCTTCGGGTTAGTCTTCTCCGTCCTGACCCACAACTGCCCCTTCGTGTGTAAAAATGACTGAGCGATTACCATGAAATTTGGGGCATTTATCTTAATTCTATCAGCAGCAGAATCACTTCTCTTGTAAATTCAATATCTCTCGACCTCAGATGTAGTATTTTGATAAATGAAGGTTTGTCGCTGTCCCTCAGCCAATAGCAACATGGCGTTAGCCCACGTAAACCAGAGGAACAGGAAACCGACAGTGGAATAGAGCGTGAAATCAATTCTAAGCAAGAAAATCGTGATTCCTTTACTGAATTGTACTGTGAAATGCTTAGTGTGGTCGATAAGGAGAAACAACAATATATATATATCACCCGTTTGGCATTTACAAGAAACTTGAAGCCTTCGTCTTATGAGAGAAGTTTTCTGACCGTTTATTCAATAAAGTACAAATAAATCAAGTCATACTTTATCAGTAATGAAAGTAAAACCTTGCAGCGATGAATAGTTCCTACGTGTCCTTTGTGTCTGTTGCACCAGTAACACTTGATGTTGGGCAACAGGGGAATTTCAAAATCACAAGTAGAAGTAGAAGAATCGTTGCCAAACTCAGGTCTTTTTGCTGCTTTGTTGATTTTGAATCACTTTGATTTTGTCTCTGGGTTTTTCATGACTGGACCCTGAATCCTGAACTGTGATAGAACAACTCAAAAAGTGCAGAAAATAGTCCGACACCGTTTTCTTGTAATTGAACAGGCTGTTGAATATAAAGACAAGAAAACTGTGAGAGATTAAAGTATCAAAGGGCGCAGCAGAGTAAACATTGTTCTTTATGATCCTCTCATTACTGATAAAGTTGATCCTGCTTCTGCCAGATGTTTTTCTTTCTGCTTCCATGGAATCGCTGAATGAGAGTTTGGAAATTCCTGACTCACTTTGCTGCTCCCTCAACACAAGAGCTGCTGATTTAATCTGTGGCCAGAACTGAGACTATTTAGCTGGTGATGTGAAGGAGCACGGCACAGACAGCATGGGACCTTATAACAATATGCCCACATCCAAATTCACTGTAAACCTGGTGCACAAGTGGGAAGTCAACATTCAATCACAGAGAAGAAAGGGTTGAATTCCTTCACAGCATCAGTGGGAGGTTTATTAAAGGTGCAATGTTTCTGTCGTGAACTAATATTGACTTATCATGACTTTCTGTGGGAATTCAACACTTTTCTAAGGTTCGGCCACAAAAAACAGCAAAAGCTATTCAGATTCTGCCGAAGACGCGTCTGTAAAACTTTCTGCGGGGACACATGCCTTTGAATATCAATAACCGACGTCTTTGCCTGAATTATGTGAAGATGTGAGGACGTCTCCGAGCTCCTGCTGAGTGAGACGCTCTCCTCTTATTTGATTTACTGGTGCACTTCCATCTTTGGCCAGTCTTTCTAAAGACTCCCTCCTGAGCCTCGTCTGTTCCTGTCGATGTTCTTTGCAGGCGTTCAGGGTGGCGGATGAGGAGTTGGGGATCCCGGCTCTGTTGGACGCAGAAGACATGGTGGCCATGAAGGTCCCCGACCGCCTCAGTATCCTGACGTACGTCTCACAGTACTACAACTACTTCCATGGACGCTCCCCGAGTGAGTATCTATGTCTTGCAGGGTATCACTGTGTCCCCCCCCCCCCCCCCCCCCCCCCCCGCTCTCCCTCATCTGATCTGTCTGCGTGTCTGCGTGTTTGCACACAGTCGGTGGTATGGGCGGCATTAAGCGCCCGGCCGAGGCCGCCACCACCGATGAACCCTCTGGAAAGAAGAACCAGGCGGTGGTGGCGAAGGTGTTCCCCTCGCCCAAGCCTGCCAGAGAGAACAGCCCTCCCCGCTCCTCCCACTTCACCAGGCCTCCTCCCTCCCCAGAGCCAAGCAGAAACATCTCAAAGGTAAATGTTGCTGCATGAATACTTCAAATAAACACGACTACAGCTGCTTTCAGACCTGAACTGAGAACAAATCGATCCCCATTGACAATGCAGGCCAGGTTATAACTATGTACAAATAAATTAAATACATTTTAATTATACTGCTGTATAATTGGCACTCTTTTCACGTGTGAAAGTAAATCACCGGAGAAAAAGGCTTAAAATGGGAAACTTGAGTTTCCCTCAAAAGTAAAAAAAAAAAAGGTTGATTTTGCAATGAAGTGATGATGAACGCTGACGTTCATCCAGCTGAACACTTCATGACCTAAATACCTAAAGAGGCCTCTTACAAATCCAAACAAAAAAATCCCCAACTTGCCTCAGATCAGTTACAGTCTGCTGATAAATTTGTCATGTTCCCTCTCTCACCCTCTCTCACCCTCTCTCACCCTCCCTCACCCTCTCTCACCCTCCCTCACCCTCCCTCACCGTCTCTCACCCTCTCTCACCCTCTCTCACCCTCTCTCACCCTCTCTCACCCTCCCTCACCCTCTCTCACCCTCTCTCACCCTCCCTCACCCTCCCTCACCCTCTCTCACCCTCTCTCACCCTCTCTCACCCTCCCTCACCCTCCCTCACCCTCTCTCACCCTCTCTCACCCTCCCTCACCCTCTCTCACCCTCCCTCACCCTCTCTCACCCTCTTCCAGGACGTCCCAGTGGAGAGATCCCGTCAAACAGGAACCCTGAGTAACAAGTGTGTGTCCTGTAACAAGCACGTTCACTTGGTGCAGCGACACCTAGTGGAAGGGAAGCTCTACCACAGGAGCTGTGCAAAGTAAGATTCTGACGAACATGAACACATAGAAAATAAGTTTTCATGATTTATACAAGTAATCTTGATAATCTATAATCTGTGTCTGCATAACAATTACAGGTTTAAATGATATTTTTAATTAAAACCAGTTAATGAATTGGTAAATCTAATAGAGGATTATAATTTAATCTTAAATAATTAATTGAAAAATGTATTTAAATAATTAAATTTAACTCAAAGAAAGTCTGATCCCCTATTCTGTAAAGCAATTAATTGATAAATTATTAAGAGCAGAATTACAAAATTAATTTAGAAAAGACTGTTTAGTTTATCGTTAGTTTGTGTCGTATATAGTATTAATTCACAATTCATTTTTTAACATTGACAGTTTTCATTTCAGCTATTAAAGAAGAAATTATGATTTATTTCATGTTTGTGAATCACTCTGTTGACTTTATTATTATTAATAAAGTCCCTAAGAGCAATAAATAAATGAATGAATTAATGTTTTGTATCTTATGCTCCTGAATTTGATTTTCCTGTTTTCAAAAAGATAACAACTCTCCACCGTATTTGAAAATGCAATCTCCATTTTACATATTATCCAGAATTAATAGAATAATAATCATGTTAAGGGATTTATTCAAACTAAAATGACACCAACAGGAGCTCACACTTTAGCGTTGTGCAGAGCGACTGTGAAGTTTGTAGCAGGAATTGTAAAAATGTCATGACTGTGATGTTTATGTGTGTTGTGCTTCCTGTCTTTCAGGTCTCTGTCTTCTGCAAACACATTGACAGCTCTCAGAGATTTACCCACAAACACCCCTGTGTCCAAATTCACTCCTCTACCCGACACGACTAAAACCAGCATAACCACTCCTCCCCAAACCTCCTCCAGACTGGGGCCATCTTGGCTGATGGAGAAACCCAGCCCTCCTGCCACCTTCTCCACCACGGTTTCCCCCTCGTCTCCTTCCCGGCCTCGTTCAGGCGTCTCTTCCGCTGCTAAAGAAACTCACAAGCCGCCTGTCTCCAAACCTGCAGCTCCACGGACTACGGATGAATCTACCTTCACTACAACCACCTCCATCAGCCCCAGGCCCGTTGCTGCCCCCCGCACCTCCATCACAGCAGCCAAGACATTGCAGTCCAGGTTCAAGTTCTTCCAGTCCGACAGCAACACTGGCAACGAAGAGAAAAAGACCACAACCATCAACATGGACATAGATAAACCAGCGAATGTGAGCGGAAAAGTCCAGGAGGCCGCGGCAGCTCAGGCTGTGACTATGGTTGTAAATATCGGTGGTGGTGGTGGTGCCGGCAAAAAGGAAACAACTCCAGACCTGGATAAAGGTGGAGACAGATGGAAAGCAGCAGGTGGAGGAGGAAAAGTGAGTTCAAAACCAGAAGACGGTGAAAGTAACAAGACGAAAGCAGCAAGTGGAGGAGGAAAAGTGAGTTTGAAACCAGAAGACGGTGAAAGTAACAAGACGAAAGCAGCAGGTGGAGGAGGAAAAGTGAGTTCAAAACCAGAAGACGGTGAAAGTAACAAGACGAAAGCAGCAGGTGGAGGAGGAAAAGTGAGTTTGAAACCAGAAGACGGTGAAAGTGGCAAGACGAAAGCAGCAGGTGGAGGAGGAAAAGTGAGTTCGAAACCAGAAGACGGTGAAAGTAACAAGACGAAAGCAGCAAGTGGAGGAGGAAAAGTGAGTTCGAAACCAGAAGACGGGGAAAGTAACAAGACGAAAGCAGCAGGTGGAGGAGGAAAAGTGAGTTCGAAACCAGAAGACGGGGAAAGTAACAAGACGAAAGCAGCAGGTGGAGGAGGAAAAGTGAGTTCAAAACCAGAAGACGGTGAAAGTAACAAGACGAAAGCAGCAGGTGGAGGAGGAAAAGTGAGTTTGAAACCAGAAGACGGTGAAAGTAACAAGACGAAAGCAGCAGGTGGAGGAGGAAAAGTGAGTTCAAAACCAGAAGACGGTGAAAGTAACAAGACGAAAGCAGCAGGTGGAGGAGGAAAAGTGAGTTTGAAACCAGAAGACGGTGAAAGTGGCAAGACGAAAGCAGCAGGTGGAGGAGGAAAAGTGAGTTCGAAACCAGAAGACGGTGAAAGTAACAAGACGAAAGCAGCAAGTGGAGGAGGAAAAGTGAGTTCGAAACCAGAAGACGGGGAAAGTAACAAGACGAAAGCAGCAGGTGGAGGAGGAAAAGTGAGTTCGAAACCAGAAGACGGGGAAAGTAACAAGACGAAAGCAGCAGGTGGAGGAGGAAAAGTGAGTTCAAAACCAGAAGACGGTGAAAGTAACAAGACGAAAGCAGCAGGTGGAGGAGGAAAAGTGAGTTTGAAACCAGAAGACGGGGAAAGTAACAAGACGAAAGCAGCAGCAGCAGCCTTCCTCTCCAAGAAACTGACTGAGGAGAACAACAACAACAGCAGCAGCAAACCAAAATGGACGAGCACATTGCTGAATAAACCCGACATGTAATTAAACCTCAAACACGTTTTAATAGCATCAAATAACTGATTAAATACAAACTTACCCAGAAAAACACTCAAACTAACATCATGTGATAACAACTACCGCAAAATGACAGAAACCGTCAAACCGTGAATGATGGCAATAATATAATTATAATAATGATAATAATAATACTTTGTCGCCTCTAATCAGACCTGCTCAAGTCGAGACTCCTAAGAAGGAGACGGGGGGAGTCAGAGGGAGGGTGAAGCTGAGAGCCAACCCGTCACTCCTCGCTGACTTGACGCCTGCGGACCCCCCGACCTCTGCCCCGACCTTGGCCCCGACCTCTGCCCCGACCTCTGCCACCAGGGGCGGACTGAGAGCCAGAACTCCAGAGAGAGGGGACCCGAAGCCTCGCAGCCCGTCACCCAACCCCTCAGGTAAATTCAAACATTTCCACCACTCTACTTAGGTTGATCTTTAACCTGGTAAAATACATGCAGCTATAATCGTACGATGTTAGGCTGCGCTTCTTGTGCTGCAGAGGCTATAAAAATAAATAAACAGACGACTTGTGGCTCCCTCTCCAATTTGCTTAATTCATTCATAATTCAGAGGCTTCATCAATGACACCTCCTCGTCATTCTAAAGCCATTTTATCCCGTCACCCTGTGCTCTTACTAATGTGTTGGAGGAGCTGCCGGTTCCTCGCCGGTGATTATTTTTCATGTCGCTCCCCGAGAGTTGCTGTTCGAGTCCAAACACTCAGCAGGTCGTTGTTAATGGGAACCTTTTAATATCTTCTTTTCTCCCTGGGACGTTTGACTTTGCAGCATTTTGTCTCCGTGAATAAAGATGAGAGTGAAAAACCCCCTGATTCTGTTGATTTGTCTCTGTTGTGAACAGTGTCAGAGAACGAGTCTCCTGCAGACTGGAGGTCGATGCTCAAACCCGTCGCCAAAGACACAAAGTGAGTTTGCTTTATTGACCTTGTCACCATGTGCTGTGCTTCTGGTTTGATGCCGTAACAACAGGGAACGTCTGTGCATGAGGCCTGAAGCAAGACTTGTGGTTTAACTCTTGAGTTTTCAGTCCTAAAAAGAACATGTAAATCACCATAGTAACGTAGGATGAACCGCTGAGGAGGAAATGTGATAATTTGAACGAGTGTAACTTCCTAACCCCTCCTTCCCTTTCCGCTGAGAGACAAAACTGTTCTAAACCCCCTCCGTGCTGCTGTGCATGTAAAGTGTAGTAACCATAGCAACAGATGAGGCCAGAAAAAACAACGTGGAGAAAGCCTGGGTCATTCAAAAGGACATTTTCAGCAACTTTGCAAATGCAAGAACAACAACTTCAGGGGTTATAACAACTTCTCTTCCCTCCTCTGACATCACTTTAACGTTTCTATCTGCATCACATGTTCAGAATGAGCTTAGTAAACATCCTCTGCTTATCTATTTATTATTTACAGTCTTCTGCCGATGTTAGTTT